>JACEII010000006.1:4369853-4427325 GCA_014332785.1 Antheraea mylitta
GAATAACTTTTAAGCGGTTAAGTTTTTGGAAAAATTGTAAGAGACCTTTTTTGTAGAGCGTTCAATTCTCTACAAAAATATGTACAGGGATTTTTTTTATGACTAATGATGGGCAAGCAATAAAAATCAGAAGGTACAAACGAATATTTTTCTATGTTATTCTTATGGAAAATAAAGAAGTGCGATGCGGATGTCCTTAATATTAATATTAAGCGCTCAAATTTTAACTGGGATCTCCTTACATGTACATTGAACTTTTAAGCGTGCTGGAGAGAAGAAAAAATTTTTTTTTGTTTTTTTGAATCACCCTAATATATATATATACACTCGGATTCGAACTGGGGTTACACGAATTTTCGAAACAACTAAGTTCCACCTGAGCTATTTTTGTTTTGACAGCTGCAGCGAAATTACCTTCATATTCTAGATATATATTTTTTAATTGCTTGAAATCTCATTTAAAAAAGTTTTCTATGAATAAAATCTAGCTAGATCGATTTATCGTCCCCAAAACTACCTACATACTAAGTTTCACAGAAATAGATGACGCCGTTTCCGAGATCCTGAATACATACAAATATAAAAATATACAAGAGCAATTCTTCGTTTCAAGGTATTAGATAGATAGATAGATGTATGCTTATGAAGTAATGGCAAAAAAATTTTTCACAGAAAGAACTTAGTGGGAAGTAGTCGTTAATGGTGGAACTTAGTAAAATGTAAGAGATGTGATTTTCAAAATAAAGATCATGGCCATGGTTACAACTTAAAAATAGGTCAACCGCAAATACTGTGTACAATTATGTACATCGTATTATCTCGACATGCATGTATACAATGCACGTTTACTACCAAAATAAGGCATACTGGCCACATTAAAGTTTAATTAAAATAATATTAATCCACATAATATGTTGCTATAACCGTAATGAGTATAGATGTTATTGTTTAGTATTATTTATGTCCCCAGACAGACGAAATGCAACATAGAGCCTTCTCATTGGGAACGTTTGGCAGCACAGCGGTCAGAATGGCGCAGGATGGTGAACAGCCAAGTATGCGAGTTTGAGGCTCAGCGGAAAGCTGACCTAGATACCAAACGCAACGAGTTAAAAGCTCGACCACCTGTTGCCATAACGTATAATTATGTGAACGGCGTACTAACGTGCCCTCATTGTGCACGGAGTTTCGCCGTGAAGATAGGCTATATAAGCCATCTTCGAGCGCACCAGCGCCATTTCTCTAATTAGGGGTCAAAGTGGTCGCCATGGCCGAAATCGGTCGGAGCAATCATCATTATGTCCCCAGCACTGAAAAAGGTTATAGTTCGAAATGTATTTGTATCGAATATTTCTTTGAACTATGGAAGATTGATAAGCCCAAAAAGACATTAACCATGCTAAACCTTATCCAAAACATAATAGACATATCGTCCAAAAATATCAAAAAGGTTCATATGGTCAGCCAAAACTGTAGCTAGATTCGATTAAAATCCGTTAAAAGTAAAAAAAAAAATATAAATGAATTTATTATAATTTTCGACCAAATGGTCACGAAAATTAGGTTACGTTACATATTATATATCGTTCCTAGTTTGAGAGGTCTATCATCTTGACCTCACAGACTGCAGACGGGGCTTCTTATGAAGCTCCAACACTTGTCAGTTTGAACGGACGCAGTACATTGAGACTGTCCCCGTAATCCGACCATAAGGTGTAAGGATATTGAGGTGTTGTTGTCTGTACGAATTTGACATATCCTACCTTCGCAGCCCGGCGTTGTGGTATGGGTTTAGTTATGCAAGATATTGAGGCGCATAGTGACGATGCGCCTCCCACGATCGTCGGGGATGGCTACACTCGCCCTCACACCTCACACTCAGCCCACAAAGAGGACCCTGACGAGGGGCCGACACCTGCCGGGGAGCAAACACAGTGCCAGTCGGCAGCTCGTGCTCCCCGGCCAATGTGTGCGAGAAGGCACCCACCCTCAGCTGCTCGGCTAAGGTAGGTATTCGAAGGAATTTCCCTATAAAAAAGGTTATGCAAGATATCCCCAAGTAAAAAAGGTTATTGTTTTAAGCAATATCGAATTTTGATATCGGCTATCACAACATTTGTTGTAATGGGCATACTGATAAAGAAATATATTATTCACTTTATTATACACTATTATTACGGATTTGCAATAAAACTTTTTGATAGAAAACATTCAGTATATAGTAAATGCAGTCCTAATAACATACTATCATTTACATGATGACCAGTTAAACTAATACGACAAATCTTTCATATTTCGTAGCGTAAGTCACAAAAATACGTAAATAATACCCGTTTTGTTTAAAATTGGAAAAGTTTCTAAAATCCTCCGATTCAACGTGAACTCATGTTAATTGACTTGCTAATGAACGTTTGAACACAATGCTATGTTTAACATTTTGTTTTTCGAATATTAACCAGGGAAACGATCGAACGAAGTAAAAATAGATTTATCTTAAACCTGTTTGTTGTTCACATATTTTTACACTTCGCTAAAACGCAAAATCGAAGTTGCGTACTTATTTTGACAAACAGGATATACCTAATATAAATGCACATAACTGTACGCCAGTTGTTTTGTTAAAATATATTTTTAACTAATTGTCGGTAAAAAGATGTTATCATTGCTAAATGGTGAAAGGATACCAAACAAACTGAAATTCGCATTTTTAATATTACATAGTGAGGATCTATAACCTTTATCACAACTGATAATCCAGGCACTAACATTACTTCAGTAAATATGACAAACTTGGAGACAATCTAGATTGTAAATCCATACACATGATCAAAATAAAACATTTCAAATATTCCAAACATCGTATATTGGAAAGTAAAAAAAAAAAAACTTTTTTTAATAGTACATTAATCTTATTACTAGAAAAAATATCCATATATAATTCTCGTAGACTATCCTCTGCCCGCGACTTCGTTCGCTTGGAATAGATACTTTGGGCTAACGATAACACTCAGTAGAAGCTCTCAAGAGGGAAAAACCCCGATTTTAAACATTATTCATCCGCTCCTATTACTCTTAGCGTGATAATATGTAGCCTATAACCATCCTCCATAAATGAGATGTATAACAATAAAAGAATTTTTCAAATCGGACCAGTAGTTCCTGAGATTACTCCCTACAACGTCACAAACTCACAAACTTTACCTCTATAATATACAATAAAATATTAGTATAGATAACTCTTTTAAATTTTTAATCTTCGGTTTTTCCAATTCACTTACAATAAATACATAAGGAAATATCACAGAATATAAATTATATTACCGGAGTATACAATTTTCAGTCTGTGAAAACACGTTTAACGTAATAATTTTTCTTAATGATTTACCCCGGTTATTCATAAAACATCTGTGGTAAGTATAACAGAATTGCATTGTTTTTCACAGCATACTCTAAATCTATCTTCTTAGAAAAGAAACATTTAAAATAATGCCGTATATTAAAATAATCAAATTATTTAACATATTTGCCATTCAGATAAGTTACCTCGGAATTGTAACACCGAACTAACTTCACAGCGCATAATTTATAGGTCGGCTGTTTACATATCTTACATTTTGTTACCTTGAGCCAAGTCAACATGTCGCTATTCAAGGTTGCTCGAGCAAAATCACGGCAACGAATTCTGCGAATCGCTTCATTTAAAAAAGCAACGTTGTAGCTGTAGGTGTATTAAATTTATTTACGCATTTAAAATAATCTTATTCAAACACGATTATTACTTATAGGTATAATTTAACATTCTGTATGTATTTAGAAAGTTAACAGTATTTAAAAGCTAAAATACTAATTAATCTATAATAATTCGTGTAAACATTTTCTCCAACATATAACTTAATTTTATATTATATGCGAAAATATGGATGCGGCTGCGACGCGGTCGACTCGAGGAGCCGTGAGTTTTCCTCGTATCATTGACGTCATCGCACGCGGTCATCGCCACGGGCGATGTTTTCCTTTAGAACTTGTACGTTCCGTTTTATTATCCGTTCGATTTAAATTAAAACATATAATCAGCCAGTATCTTCCTTACAAATGCCGTAACCATATATATGATTGTATAATTTAATCAGTTAAGTATAGTATACAAAATTTAGTAAAAATGGAAACATTACTTATAACATTAATATATCTTCTTTGATACTTTTGTGTTAAATGCACCGTGGCCGCTAAGCTACCGCGACTTATCTTTTTTTGCTAGTCTAACCTAACCAAACCAAGACGAAACTGTTTTCTTCTAACTTAATAACTTAAAAATCTTTAAGTTGGTAATATATGCTCGGTGCGTTTAATACGAAAGTACCCTTTTCTTATTTGTATTTTCCCGTTAATTTTTTATCATGGCTGAACTAAACACGTGTTAATGTTTTTATAGTAAGGGATAAATTAATTTACAGAACTCTGCTTACAAGTGGCCATTAAAATATTATATATAATCTCAAAACAAGACTTAACAAAGAATAAAACGTGTGATACATTTTTATCTATGTGTATCGATTTCGATACGTCATATCGAACCTATCGCCTATCGATTGTGTGCTTTGTACATCGCAAACCATGACTTTTACACATGTTAGTATATATTTCTATAATTACTTTGAAACTATCTAATTTTGATGAACGCTATGATTAACTATACTTAGCAACACTATGTTTCTATTACCTATAATATCAATTTAATTTATCTAATTATAGTAAGTTATTGTTGTTGATTCTTTTTGAAATCTATACTAATATTATAAAGAGGTAAAGTTCGTGTTTGTGGTGTTGAGACGTTGTAGGGGGTAATCTCAAGAACTACTGGTCTGATTTGAATAATTCTTTCAGTATTATATAGCTCATTCATCGAGAATGGTTATAGGTTATATATCATCACGCTAAGACCAATAGAAGCACAGCACAGCTGAAAAATGTTTCAAAATCGAGATGTTTTTCCTCTTGAGAACTGCTGCGTACTAGGGTTAGTGTATCTATTCCACGTGAACGAAGTCGCGGGCAGAGGCTAGTAAATAAATAAAAAAAACTGCTCGAGTATCGTTGTAGAAATAATTAAATAGATGTAACGGTGGTGATTGTGCAGTTAAAATTAAAAAAGGCTCTATCACTCCTAATTTTCGTATTTCTTCATATAACTATTTGATTATTATATTAACATTGTAAAATGTTGTTAATCTGCTTACACGTTTATTAATGAATTTAAAAAAAACGTGCGTTTACTAATTACCCTTTTTATAGTTAGTATACTATATATTTAAATGTATGTGATAATCGCTATTTGAATGATTTAAATTTAAACAAGAATATAATAATATGAAATTGTTTACTAATGCATCGAGAAGTACGTAAATAGTTTGTACGCCACATTGGATAGACACAAAACCGCGATAATACAAAGGACGTAATAGCTAGATAATTGTAGTTTATGGTTTGTACATTAATGTACACAAAACAATACCTACAAAGATTATACATTCCATTACCACTTTGACCGCCACATTGATCATATATGACCGGCCACGATTTCTTTTGTGACGTCACTGTGCGGTGGTCATTGATGGAGTACTAGATCTTTTTACAACTATAAAAAGTCGTCCGTCGCATCCTAAAAAGAACATGTGAATAAGACGTAACACGTAACAGTCAAAGTATTCAATTATATATCAGGAGTCATAACCTAATACCATCTTATTATTTATATTGTTTCTCTAATAAAAAAATTGTATGCCTAAAAAAAACTTTGACCGTCTTATTACAAAAAAAGTTAAATAGGTATTAAATACTTGCTTTAAAAACGTTTCGTATTAAATGCACCGCGCTCGCCCAGAAGTTTGCGATATCCTTTTTCGCAAATTTAACCTAACCTCACCAAAGGGAGACAAAATAGCAACATGAGGAACATTCAGCGAATGCGGTGCATTTAAAACGTAACCTATTTAAAACAGGTATTCAATACGTATTTAACTTTTTTGTAATAACACCATAAATGTTTTGCCTTAAATTATTTTCACTTACCTAATAGATTTTATAATATTTAATTCTGTGAACGCCAGACAGAAGAATTCTTCAAAAACGCATAATAGCAGGTCACTTAAAAATCTACGGAGCGAATTATGGGCACTATGCAGTGTATAGTCTCATAGTTACATATTCATATATGAGTTGTTGAAACGTATATGTTTACCAAGCATACACGCCTCAACAACTCCTCCATATATTTATTATCGGAAAATTGAGAGTTTTTCAGTTCGATAAGGGAAAAAAAAGTAAACCCTTCCACTTTCATGTGTAAGCGTGTAGGCGTGCACGTGTGTGGGGGTGATCGTGTAATGTTGTAGCGGTGATGTATATTTGTGTGTCACCGTATCGCGCAAGCAACGCACTCAAGGGCCTACCGAAGGATCAAACCTAGACTTGAGCCGCTGCCGTGGGAGGCCTAATCGGGTACAATTTTTGATGAAACAGTGTTGTTCGCTATTTTAATAAATGGTGATTGAGCTATCGATTAATTTTGCTCTAATAAAAAAACACGCTTTTATAATTAAACCAAACTAAAAAGAATGTTATAGAAGATAGGTATGTTATATAGGTATCCCTACAAAATGTGGGCAGAGAGGAGCATCGTGCGCTTCAGGTTGTATAACTTCGAACCCGTGGAAAATTCATTAGTATTTACTTTTAATTAGCCTCATTTCATATAATTTAAATTCGCTATTTTATATATATTCATTAATATGTAAATATGAAATGAAACTTCGATTTCATTTCTTACTTTACGTTATAGAGCGTAGTTTCCTTGACCGCACACGTTTTTTTAAAAGCTTTTTGTATAACCGTGCTGCTGTAGCGAATCAGGAAGCTGCTACATAATACAAGATATTTTAAGATTGATAAGGTAGCCAATGGAAAACTTTTAATTACGAAACGACAATGGATAATATGCACGGGATATTACAAAACTAAAACATAAAGGGAAAACATCATTGTTAATAACAAAATTGTTAATGCACTCGGCGGCTGTAATAACTTAAAGTGTTCCATAAACACGTGTTATAGAACAAAAATATGATAAGGAATAACTTGCTTATATAATATCTTATACCTATATATTACATATGATTATGTATATTTAAATGATCAAGATATATATAAATTTCTTCTGTACGTATGTATGTCACTGAACTTCTCCTAAACGGCTGGACTGATTTTGATGAAACTTTGTGTGCGTGTTCCTGTGGATCTGAGAATGGTTTATATTCACAAATTGACCCGGTAGGTAGGCGCTGCGGTTTAATTTTAGATTTTTTATTATGAAGGTAGGACAACGTCCGCCCGGCCCGCTCGTATAATATAAATTCCAATACTGTAATTGCGCTTTGATATATATGGAATTGAAATAGGTATATACTATATAAATAGGCAGTGGAGAAACGGCTAAGAACATCTTCCTCCTCTGTTTCTTAGCCGATTTTATTCATTCTTTTTTTTATTTTGTAGCTATTGACCAGTTTTAATGTTTGTTACCAGTTGAAAAATCGAAAGTTTTTCTTTCTCTATGGTTGAACTTCGACCACTGGACGAGCATTCGTTTTAGTAAAACGACTCATCAATTTCAAACTAACAGTATAAGTGAAGTTATTACATAATTTATAAATTTATTTTTCAATCAATATTTGAAAGGAAAAAACCAATTGAAAATAATGTCAAGTACCTATATATAACTAGATATTTCCCGCGGTTTCTCACGCGTTTTCTATACAATAAATATTATCGACTCTCTATTTTTAGATACAAAAAAAAAATTATTGACTGACAGAAAAATGACGGATTCTCATACAAACTCTCATTCCCTTTTCCACGACTTTGGATACTGCACTTCCTAGAAGATATGCTCACTTACAGTGTAAAAGGAACCAGCAGCTAATTTTCAGGGTCCTAGCCCAAGTAGTTTGGGTTGTGTATTGATATAACGGTCAGACAGTAATTATTTTATTTACGTACGAGAGAGCGCGGTGGATGTCCTGCCCTAATCAATCCTATAATCAAACCGTAGAGCCATCTATCAGATCCATTATTAATCTGAATAATGTTGAATCCATCTGAACACAAAAAAAAATCATGAAAATCTCTCAAGCCGTTTACGATGAATTCAATCACATACACACGTACAGAAGAATTATAAGTATATATAATAAATATAAATTTATATATAATAAATATAAATTTATGAACATATTAACCGTTACTTTTAAACATAACAATCTCGTTACACTTTCCAATACTAAATCAAAGCAAATTCAATTGTTAATGACGTTTTACCAAAATCTCTCATCACATAGAAGTAAGTCATGTGCGAGAATCCTACTCGCGACCTCAACAGTCAATGGTACAGTTTATTTTCATTGTGCCACTGTGCCTCATTTTCATTATTATTTAATACTTTTTAACATAGTTAAATCTCTTAACATCCTTCCTTCTTAATCTTTGTACACAAAAACGAAAATACATGACGCAAGATGCTACTAGGATTACTAAATAATATAGCGTCAAATAAAGAATGTTATTAACAAAAAATGAAAACAATGATCTGCCAACATCGCGCCGAAAACTCCCATAAAATCAGTAATATCAGTTATAGCCCACAATGAACATTTTTTTTCAATTGTCTCACTCATCATAGTTAAAGATTATTTCCAAATCATATTTAATTTTGTAGTCTTCGCTTTTTCGTGGCACATAACCGAAAATATTATATCATAGAACAAAGTCGCTTTTCGTGTTTGTCGGTGTATTTCATTTCGTTTAAATTACGCAAGGAATTTTGATACGGTTTTCAGTATCGTTCAGTTCTCTGAACATTTCAGGAAGGTTTATTGTAATTATACAATAAATATACGCATTTATCCTTAGATACCAACGCATGAAATACAAAAATCAGTTTGTTTTTACGCTTTCACGCCGACTACTCAATCGACTATCATGAAATTTTACATACACGTTATTAGGAATACATACAAAAAAGGACAGATAGATTTCAACCAGAAATAAATAATGTTCTCAGCGGGATATGCCAAATTTACATTAACGCGAGCGAAGTCGCTGACAAAAGCTAGTAGTATACAGTATAAAGTCGACGTATTCTAATGTAGGGGTTTCTAATAAGTTTTCCGGCGCTTGCGTTCGTGATGGTGGCTAACCGTATGAAAAACATAAAAGTAATGTAATGGAGAATGGTACACTTAAAAATGCCTAAAAAAACTCTCCTTCAATAAAAATAAAAGAAGCCAAAAATTCAATTTTGTGGGAAAACTTGACCACGATTACACGTTCGACTTAATATATCTTAAAAGTAAATTAAACGCTTTAAGTTTATTCTAAAAGTAGGGATAAATAATGTAGATATATTCCTATTTGATCGTTGTAGACAATATAGCCATTATTGTACTAGACATGTTTCAATATGCGTTTTAAAAAAATTCGTAGTTCATTCAATTTTTATAAAATATGTCATAAAATAATCTCAATCCATACGGAGTAACAGCATAATGCACGACGTTAATTAGCATAAAACTGAATTAAGTTGCAATATAAAATAAAGTAAAGTCTTTGTTTATCAAAAATGATTAACACGGCATAGAAATCAACTGTAGATTCCACACTAGGAACTGAATCCTGTGTCGTGGGTAACCGACCAAAAATGCATTCCAAATTTTATTTCTTGTCTGCGCCGTAAGTGGCTTACTTATTAGACAAATAAGATTAGTAAAATTTAAAACATACATATATATCAAACTGTTAATAATACACAATTTAAAACCTAAAGCACACGAATACACACGGTATTATATTTAAGGAGGAAGTGAAAAGTATGGGTAGGTTTGTAAATTGACTTTAAGATGTATTTATATTCATTTCTTGTGTCTGTTTACGAAAGGACATGAAGATTGTTTTCAGTCTCCTCGTAAATATATGTATATACTTAATACAATATATACTTCACTTTATTAACTATCAATGGACACTAAGTTTTTCACACACATTTAAACAAAAGAGAGTGCAGTTATATATATTTTAGTAGTATTGAAATGGTTGTTGAATGTATTCTTCATTCAATTATTTCTTGATCAAAAGGAATGATGTTTATGGTATATATTATTTCATTAAAAAATCACAGTAATCATTTTTATCATTTAAATTATATTATAACAAAAATAATTAGTTATTTGCAACATTATTTTGGTCAATATATAATATTAAACCTTATCCAAAATAAATATTTAAGTTGCTGTTGTCATTTAATTTAGGTAAATCAAAATTGCCCTTTATAGTTTATCATTTCAGTGAATATCGTAAAAGATATCATAGACTTGAAATCTCTTTCAAATAAAAAGTTTTTGTGAAGATTCTTACACACTTATGACGCTGCATTAGTATATTACACCTACAGTAGAAACAGTATAAAATAAAACAGGTAAAGTAAGGTGGAGTTGTGTGTAATATTAAGTAACTTTAAGGTAAATCAAGAGTCACAAAGCAATAAATCTGGTCAAATAAACCATAGGAATTTTCATAACATTGAGATATTGTTATTTTCCTGTTATTCCTCATATTAATTAGTAATTGTTTAAAGTGATAAACACATAATTATTGGAATTTGTCATCACTTTTTCTGCCATAATTATTTTTATTATGAAAATCATGAGTATAGTGACATTGAAAATGTATGGAAAGAGAAAATTGTGCTTGTAATCAGATGAACCAGTTGCCACACTGTCTATTAAACAAGAAAAAAACTAATTTAATTTTTAAACATTTTCGAGTTTAATAAAATTTCACTCAAATTGAAATGTATGCTAAAATGGTGTATTATTTCTAATGGCCTATAGCAACATGCCTAGGATAATTAGCATACATATTCTATAAAGTACATATAGATGAGGGAAAGGTTTCCAAGCTCCTTAGTCAGTTAACCTTATCATGGACAATATATAAAATTAATATTTGTAGATGAAATTTAATATTTTTACTTAAACTGTTTACAAAATGATGTAGACATCATAGGCAACAGGTCCTATAACATAAATTTAAATACATACATCAAAAAAGCAACAAAAAACTAGGATCTTATGATACCCAAGGTCAATGTTATTCAATATTATCATAAGAGATTTAAGATAAAGACAGGCAGCAAAATCGATATAAACAATTCAGAACAACAACTCTGGGGCCATTAAGCTATGTGTACTTTACAACAAGGTCAGAACAATAGAAATAGGCCTGCCAATGTTGAGTAAAGCTGTCAAAATAATAAAAATATGTTCTATGGGATAGAACTTATCTAGAAACTGATTTTGTATGTGAAATCACCTAAGCAGAAGGGGAACTAATTATATAGACTCCATATCAGTTCTAGCATTATCAGTACATAATTTCTTTTTCTTTTTTTTCGAAATGACTACGCTATTGACCCAGCAAGGTCTTAACAACTTCACCGGACCACGAGGCGAGCGCTTAAGGCACTCAGCCGATTTTATTTTAGCAACCAGCTCAAGGGTGTACGGCACACCTCGGCTTGGATGTTGCCTGTTGCATACAAAATCGCGACCTATCTTAGCTAACCTAGCTAACTATTCATATATGTATGAGTTGTTGAAACGTATATGTGTACCAAGCATACACGCCTCAACAACTCCTCCATGTATTTATTATCGGAAAATTGAGAGTTTTTCAGTTCGATAAGGGAAAAAAGTAAACCCTTCCACTTTCATATGTAAGCGTGTAGGCGTGCACGTGTGTGGGGGATCGTGTAGTGTTGTAGCGGTGATGTATATTTGTGTCACCGTATCACGCAACCTATTGAGTTACTTTTCACTATATACAAATTGTATTCAAATAAACATACTACTTATCCACCTACCTATAACCTATTTAAAATTACCCTATTTTCGATTTTGCAGTAATAAGGTTGTAAATAAAGTAATCATCTTCCACGCCCTAGACATGTTTTCCTTAAATTTAAGGAAAATATTTTATTGTCAACTAGCAATATTCTTGTAGTTTTAAGGTAAGGAATCACTACATATTTTAAGACAAAGTCCTTTTGTACATCTGTCTGTCTGTTTGCGATAAACCCAGAAACTACTAAATGGATTTTCATGCGGTTTTCACCAGTAGATAAAGAGATTCATGACGAATGTTTAGGTATATTATTTGTCCAGCTTTTTTTGTTATCAGGGAGGTAGAAAGTCCGCCGGACCCACTAGCCTGTACTAATATTGTAAAGAGGTAAAGTTTGAATTTGTGACGTTGTTGGGGGGTTTAATCTCATTAACTATTGGTCCAATTTGAAAAATTATTTCAGTGTTATATTGCTTATCTATCGAAGAAGGTTATAATATATATCATGACGCTAAAACCAATAGGAGCAGAGTACCAATGAAAAATGTTTCAAAATCGGGATTTTTGTTCCTCTTGAGAGCTTCCGCTGCATGTTAGCGTTAGCCCAAAGTAACTATTACTACGCGGACGAATTTGCGGGCAGGTGCTAGTACCTTATAAAATAATATCAAACTAAGAAATAGTTGGAAAGTTATAGCTGTAACATTTTTTAAACTATAATGTAAATCTAATGTCTGTACATTTTGATTTTTTTTTTTAAATTGTTGCCAGTGTCTAGAAATAAGTAAAAGAATAAAAAGAATTTCAATCATTCTGAAAAATGTCTGCCTGTTTGTATGAGTATGCATCACTGCTAAAGTACTGAGTTCACAGTAGAACCACAGCATGAAAATCACAAAGCATATCCTCAGGAGTAACTAATTTTTGTTTTATTAAAATTGGTCCCCTCTTATCAAATGTTATTGTAATTTGAATGATGACTGGAGTTAGTAGGAGAGAAGAGTAGTAATCTATACTAATGTTATAAAGCTGGAGGGTTCGTTTGTTTCTAGGTCTAACAAGCTAATCTCAGGAGCTATTGGTCCGATTTTAAAAATTCTTTCAGATCATTTATTGAAGAATGCTATATGTTATATATCATCACGCTATGACAAATAGGAGCGGAACAACAATGAAGAATGTTTCAAAATCGTATTTTTCTTCTAAAAGCTTCCGTTGCGTGTTAGAGTTAGCCTAAAGTAACTATTCCACATGAACGAAGTTGCGGGTAAAAACTAGTTGTATAATAGATACATTACATTAACTGATAAAAATATATTAAAACACATAGATGTTTTTAATAAATGTTTTCATTTCTTTAAACTTGTTTTAAGAACAACCTTGGAACAAGGCGTCTGACTTTTGTAAAAACTTTGATTCTTAATTAATTAATTTAAAGTGTTTCTCTATTACATTATTGAAGAATTAATCATTAGCTTGCTTTATATTTTATAATAAATCTACTGAGATAAATTTACAGAAACTAAGAAAATATACTAACTGAATTATATAAATATCAGGTATGAATAATTTGGATGGAATAATAAAGTATACTTTGTATCAATCTTTCCCTTCACTTTAAATATAGTCATAAATTTGGACTTGCGTTTAATACATTCAACAGTATGGTCCGGTGAAGCTGGTGAAGCTGTTGAGACCTTGCTGGGTCAACAGCGTAGTCAGTTCGAAAAAAAAAAAACATTCAACAGTTTATACAAAACAAAGTAATACATCATTATAGGAATCTAAGATTGTCATTTATTTATCCTTAAGTTATCTTGGTGTTGAATATATAATACATATTCATACCCAGGCCTTTTTAGTCACATCTCCTTTGGAGGCACGCTAATTTTCGAAAGTTGTAAATCTACAATTTTTTCAGTTTTCATGGCATTTTTTTGATATTTTCGAAATTTCCTTTAAAGACACTGCATGCCCCATGTGTCCCCATCAAAAAACCCTGTTTATACCTAAATCTGTGTTCTACACAACTATAATCAGAACATTTCAGACCATTCAAAGAGTTTAGGGAGGACTTTACACATTATCAAGTTTGTAGATTGTTATCATAATAATAAACATTAAACAATACTAAATTAAAATCAAATATAAAGGCTTACTACTTCCCTTACTAAGTTATTTTTTATCTAAAGTTAAATAGGATCATAAGATTATGGCTCTAAGAACTACATAGTCTTATGTATTTTATCAAAGGAAGAGTAAGCAGCTAATTTTACCCTAAACGTGACTAATACAGATAAGTCACTGATATCACAGAGATATTTGATTAGTACTGTATTATCAATATTACAAGCAACATTATCTGACACTTTAAGGAAATGGATAAAATAAATAATTATTTTCCTTTATATTCGTTACATCACTTATGGGCTTTATTCACTATAATAGAATGCAAAACAATGTTCACAGTTTGTAGACAATAAAATTTATCAAGTTCCATTTAAATATTACATAAAAATATCATGCGGCAGACCCCAGTCACAGTATAAATATAAAACACAGTACCGAAACTATGAACAAATGCTCAAAAGTGACACACTCACACAAACATGCGCATTGACAAGAGGTTTTGAAAGAAATTCTATGGACAGCACTGCGAGGTTCGCTTAGGGGTTGTGTAGATGCGCATGTTTGTGTGAGTGTGCCGGTCCGAGCGTTTATAAGGAGTTTCCCAAATGTCTGCTATGTGTGCTGTGCTCCAGTTGTTTCTCATTGAAGTCATAATGAAATGTTATAGCTAAAACTCCTAACAAGATTATGTATGTAATAAATTTTACTTGTTAATCTATACCAATAGTATAACGCTGAAGAGTTTGTTTGCTTAAACATGCTAATCTTAGGATCTACTGTCCGATTTGAAAATTGTTTTCAGTGTTAGATAGCTCATTTATCGAGAAAGGCTATTATATACCATCACACTTAGACCAATAAGAGCGGAGCACTGATGAAGAATGTATAAAATACGAGGTCAATATTGAAGTCCTATAGGTATAAGGTTATTCCACAACATAACCAAATTCTACACTAAATATCATTGGAATCTATAGGTTATAGCTTAAACGATGAATAAACATTAATGTTTGCTCTTAAATTTGTTTAATTTTTTTTCACATATATTAAGCAATCTATAATAAAGCAAAATTACCTAGGGAGACATTTTTCATGGATTTCAAAGTCTTTCTTCTGTGCACAGCATTTCAGACTTATTGTGTATAATCATAACTTTAGGTATTTGCAGTTAGATCATGTTTACTATACAATAGTATTCATATTTGACATATTTCACCCAAGTGTATATTGAAGAGATTGAATAAGAAAACATATAATTAAGATATTTTACGTATTTATTGCAAGATGAAAATATAAGTTGATCAACTTGTATCCATTTCAAGGTCAGTGACCAGTATATGTAATAACAGGACAAATATAAAATAATTTCCTTTTGAGTCATATTTGATTGCAATTGTAAAGGATTTTATACTCTTTAACTGTAAATATTACAGATAGTATTATTTTCTTGCATAATCCCTCTGTTAAACAAGTAGGCATTAAGATTAAAAGAGCCAATGAAGAGTATAATACACTGAACAAGTAAAATATATGAATGTCGACTCGCAATACAAACAATTAAAGGAAAATGTGTAAATAATCATAAACTAGAATAAAAAAGTATTTATTCTATGGTTCAGATTTATAGCTTATTATTACTCTATGGTAAATTACTGAGTATACCTATATTTGTGTATAGAGGGTAATGTTAATAATAAATCATTACACTGCATGCGCAGGATAAAGGTTCAAATACAATAGAGTAGTATGCAGTGTTAGTAATTTTTTGAATATGTTATCTTGCATTAAATTAAGAAAAAGGTTCATGTTATTATTTTACAAAGCATTACGAACATATCTTTCTTCTTACTAGAAGTTACTTTATGGCCACTTAAACAGTGCAAATAATTTACCTCTTGTATGATTACAAATATTAAACTAATTCTTGGTACCAACAAAACTATCTTGAATAAATTATGAAGATAAGAATTCATAGAATTGTTTGATTGTATATTCAAACCAAGAGCAGTTAATACGACATATATCTAAGAAATATTTCAATATGATTATATCAGATGTAACACCTTACCGTAAGTAAAGACCTGGACCTTGGTACCGTAGATACGAAGTCATTTGTTGAGGAACCCTGTGAGGATTGACTATCGCAAGAATAATCCGACTGATTCGAATGACAATCACTGATTTCCAACTTCATCGTCATGTGTTCGATTAGTCTTTATTATAGTTAAAAAAATTGATTTGCGTAATTGTAGAACACACGTTATAACAGAATATAACACACAGTTTTACGTATCTTTCAATTGCTGCGAAGTTTTCTGACAGTTCACTAATGACAGCAAACTAAACAAAATCAAAATAAAGCACCTTGAAAAAATTATTCACGAACGCGAACACAACAATGATGACTCATCATTTGCAGTTTGCATTGCATACAAACGATGACGTCAACGTCACTTTGGGGATGCCCTTCTCTCCTAAGAAATTCATATGTAATATTACGAAATGTCGTAACCACCCGCCATTAATATGGACGAATAGACTTTTTGATTATATAGATACTTAGCCCGAATAAAACTGAAGGGTGATCTCATTATCTAAAAATACCACATGACGTGATATTCCACCAATAACATCGGTCTATTTCAGTGACGTTTTATTTTGGAATACTTGTTAAATCAACTGGTGCCGACTGCCGCCTACTTTCAATTTTTTGATAAGGAATGAATGATGTAGTACACCATCGAATAATAGTATAAACGGACTATCAAGATCTATGACTAGTCATTTCCAAGTCTTGAATTAAAATTATTTACCAAATTTTGACTTTGTAATAAAAAAATATGATTAAAAGTATATCTATATCTATGTAATAATAATTTTTTTTAATATAGAGTTACATTTTGAGAACTTTTTAATGTGACCAAACAGTTAAATGAAGGTTTTAATTAGATAAAACACCAATTATTATATTATTTGATTAGTCTCTTGTTTAATCTTTTAAATACTGCCATTCAGATTACTTTATTTAGAAATATCGTTAATCGGGTAATAAATAATTCGATAGTTCTCAAGCATTAAATTAGCATAAAAAAATTATAAAATAAATTACTAATTTATTACAAATACAAGATAGTGACAAAAAGTATGATGTCATGATTTAACAGTGTCGTATTTCAAATGCGTGTAAGGTCGGATATGCTTACAAAAAAATATCTTGAAATAATTTTCAAATCTTAAGTAAACCATTACCTATTACATAAACAATATTTTATAAGTTAAGTCAAAAGGCTTAAACTTTTTGTGTTTGATTTTCATAATAAGTAAAATAGCGGCACACTATGATGGCCCCTTTGTTTGTCCACTTATGAAATATCATATAAATTAATAAATATGTTTAAAGGCGTATTTTTTTCTCAAAGTGACTACGCTATTGACCTAGCAAAATCTTAAGTTCTTAACAGCTTCACTGGACTACTAAGGCGAGCGGTTAAGGCACTCAGCCGAAAAAATGCGCATATTACTATTCTTTATTGTCAATAGTGATGTTACTGTTAAATTATATCTAAATAATGTGTACTTTTAGGACACAATTAGTTTAGTATATATTTCTAAATTATGTACATCTATAAGTTTAACTATATCTCTCTAATTACTATTATATCTGATACAATATGTTCCCACGAACAAATCTTTTCACGTTTTTACTAACAAAAATCTGTCGTTTTATAGCGATACACATACCTATAACCAACAGTATAAGGTAGGTTAGGTAGGTATAACATACCTAACGTAGAAAGTGTGTGATACAATAATTCTTACGAAAAACCAGAAATGGCACTACAAAAATAAACGTTAATCAATCTAAAATCGCGACTATTAAAGACTCGCCGCGACGCTCAGGTAACATGTTTTGATACCATGAATTTTAGTCACAATTATTGTAGGACACAAATGTCACAGTTGGTATTGGTATATGTGTTGTGTGTATATATCGCTAGACAGTACTACTACCTCTCACAGCAAACTCGCATCAATGCTTAATTCAAAAGAAAATAGCATTTGATTATACTTTTTTCGAAAATCAATGGACATTTCCATCACTATTGTAATTTGTCAAAACGGCAATCACAGCATTCCGCTACTATAAGTATCAAAATCCAAATTTCTTATTTTGGTCATATGTGTTGAAACAACCATAGATTTTGAGTAAAGTGGTAATGTTCACAATTTTAAGTCTAGATCTATATGTACACCAAATATTAAATATTGTACAAACTATTGTGATAAGACGTGTGGTAAAAAAACAATAAAATTAGTGGTAGAGTGATCAATGTTGCGGTAAAAAAAAGGACAAATAGCGTTTGCAGCAGCAAATTTTATTTGTTAATCACCCAAATTGTAAAAAATTACTGCCTAGATATGTCTTGTAATCGTTTTTAAAACCGGATTGATTTTCAAAATAAACTTTTATTGTGTGATAATTATGCGATTGTTCGAAGTATGGTGGGCATTATTTATTTATTTACAGCTCGCAACCGCAACTTTGTTACTTTATGTAATAGTGACATCTTCCAAAAAATATGAACTGAAATCGAATGTCTTAAAACTGTTCGATTTATATTTTGTTTTATTACGCGGTCATGCCGTAAAAGAAAACTTCTATATAATTTTCTTCGTTTGTATACCCGTACTAAACCGGGGCGGGCGGAAAGACTAAGTTCTTTTTCTATTACCGTATAATAGAGATCAGCGCATATTCATAAAATGTTGTTTATAGTACATGTATAAGTTATAAAAAAGTTATTTTAGGTTTTCCTACTTTTTCACTGTCTTTGATTAATATCTACGAAAATTATAGGTATCTAAAATTTTAAGTAACTACCTATCTACACCTTAATGTTACAAGCTTTTTATTCTATGATTTTGCACAGAGACTATTATTTGCACAGATAGTAGGCAAGGCAATTCATAGCAATAATAAACAATTTAATTAGATCTGAATCATTTGTGTTGATCGATTTATAATAAAATCATGAACTAGACATTGGTTATCCCAAAATTAATCTCTTAATTATTTCTTTTGATGATCTACTTTACATATATTTAAGTTATGTATGGGATTTTATTTTTGTAGAAATAAATAGATTCATAATGTTATTCAATTGGATGTTAAAATTAGTCGTTTTTTTTTAATTTTTAATAATTGATATTCAAATTATCACTCTCAAGTCGCATTCCTAACAAACAGTTCGAAGCTCCGCTAGCAGTAATATTATTCTGTGGTTCGAAGTGTCATGTCTCAGATAAATAGTGATTTCAGGTATATTTCTACTTTCAATAAATTTTGAATTTTTAAACAATTTGCTAGGTAGGTTTATATTTTAGAGACTTTATGCGTTATACTGATAAACAATTTTGACACTCAATCATACAGTGTTTTTTTGTTATTGAGTATAATAACCTTAATTGTGTTGTTTACAGTGTATTTTATATTATTTAGGTTGTAAAATAATGTCTGGGAAAAAATGTAAGCATTGCGGGTCTTCAGAGATAGAGGTAGACCCAGCTCGTGGTGATGCAGTATGTACGAACTGTGGTACAGTGCTAGAAGATAATATAATAGTGGCTGAGGTGGAGTTCCAAGAAACTTCACACGGTGCAACCTCAGCTATCGGACAGTTCGTATCAGCGGAAACTAAAGGAGGTGCTACTGGATTTGGTAGAGGTAAGCAATGGAACAGTTTAATTCCAACAAGTATAAATAATATTTTTATATTACTTATTTCATGTTGGAAATGGCATCATGAGATTATAATTGACTGAATGTTTCATTAAACTTCCAGTAACAGCGCAAACCGAGGTGTGTCGTGCACTCTTGAGCCAGTTATCAAGTAAAATCAGTCGAGTGCCTTAAGCGCTCGCTTTAGTAGTCCGGTGAAGCTGTTAAAACCTTGCTAGGTCAATAGCATAGTCAGATTGAAGAAAAGGAAAAAAGTTTTAATAACTAAATCACTAATTAGATAACAATAGAATAACGTTTATATCTATTGTCTTATATAGCTGATGAATAATTTGTTTTTTCCTGGTATTCTATACTATAATAAAACTGTAACAAGTCGAAATCTGTACATTAAATATTTTTTGAAAATTTTAATCAGGATAGGCTATGTTATCGATATAGAAGCCAAAAATAATCTTTTTACAATTTTTGTCTGTCTGTCTGTCTGTCTGTCTTTCTGTCTGTCTGTCTGTCTGTCTGTCTGTCTGTCTGTCCGTATGCACACGCATCACTCTGAAACTACTGAACCAATCTTGATGAAACTTGACATAGTGATAGCTAATATTACGAGATTACATCAAATATACTTTTTGTCTCATAAAACGCCAAGGGTTCTCCAGGATAAAGGATTAAAGTCTAGAATATAAACCCGAATTACTCTGAAAGTACTGAACCAATTTTAACGAAATTTGACACAGTGATAACTAATATTAGAAGACTACATCCAGGATACTCTTTGTCCCATAAAACGCAAGGAGTTCTCCAGAATAACGGACGAAAGAAAAAAAATTGTAGTTCATGAGATTCTTAATGGATTTTGGTAATTTTCCTTAGTGCTATTTACAGCAGACAGATTAGTTAAAAATTCAAGTTATATAGGCTACATAAAAAAAAAAACAAATAACCAAAAAAAACGACGGGGTTCGAACCGTCTCCCCGTCGATCATGAAAGTAGTATAGAGCCGCCAACTTTACCTCTAGGCTACGCTTACATAATAATTTTATTCAAAAATTTCAACTGCTTCGAAAACGTCCACAAAATTATTAATAACTAATCTATACTATTAAAACTGTAACAAATCGAAATCTGTACATTCAATATTTTTTGGAAATTTTAATGAAGGTAGACTATGTTATCCATATAGAAGCCAAAATTAACACAGTGACAACTGATATTACAAGGCTACATCCAGGATACTTTTTGTCCCATAAAACGCAAGGGTTTTAAATTTAGAATAGCTGGTTAATACTGTGAGAATTGGTCGATGATAACTGAAGTAGGTTATAAAAGTATTAGATATAGCATTATCAAGATATATGTCATAGTGTGATTTTACTTTCTTTGTAGAAGGGTGCATACTTTCAGTTCCGAAATTATCGCTGTCCGGCATATTTTAAATTAAAACACTGGTTACATTCACAACTGCGAAGGGTGTTTCATAATTTATAAATAGCGTTAAAAATGCGTAGTTTAATCCGTGACAGTCAATTGTCTAATTAAATAGTAACAAAGAAATCAGTGAAAGGTGCAAGCGCGGTGTGTTTGGCGGTATGTCAAAGGGCGCCCTTTGTGCATGCCGTGTAATACTGGTACGACGAGTGTTCGACAAAGCAATTTGAATGTTATGTTTATACGGATAGAGTTGCAGATGTTTTTGAGTACTTCGACAATAGTGCAAAGTTCGTATTATAACCTGTAGCTTCGGAAATGTAACGTCACAAAAAACCATAATCTTCATCATCATCATCACTGGCAGTTCTTCTCGACCTAATGCAGAAAATAAGCCTCCTCTCTTTTAAAAATAAAAACATGTAATTGAAATCTATCGAGTAATTTTTGGATGTACGTAGGTCAGACTTTGGCCAGTGTATATGTATATTAGTAAGATTAAAAAAAACCAATTCCGTAATATTATAAAAATATTATATTACACCTAATTTAAAAATATAAAAAATACATATACCTATACATTAAAAAAATTACTGAAGATTAATTTGACCCGTAAAAAGCTAACATCACGCAATATCTCCAGGCGGTCACCCATCCAAGCACTGACCATTTTTTTTTTTTTTTACGTGGGGAAATCCCTTATGGATACCCACCCTCCCGGGGGAGAGAGTGGGATATGTCCGACTCGCACGGACTAAAACCCCACGGTGTACCGACAGACCGTGATGTTGGGGCGGCAAGGGATCGTTCTATGCTATTCCCCTTGAATAGCCGCCCCAACGGTCCACCCGGCGGAAGGTTGCCGCCGGGCTCCTACCTATAGAGAGGCAGCTGGGCACACGCTAGCTGCTCCCCCTCGTCCGCCGGATCTGTGCAATGAGGGGATGAGCCCCCCGACTGCATCCCCTCAGATCCGGCTACGGTGGCAGGAGGAGTTGGGCAAAGCGCCGCCTCCTCCTGCCAGTCCTCCTATGGTGAAGACGGTTACTGAGGGGGTCCGCCTCGAGATGACTTCCTCGCAAAAGGAGGCCACTGCTCGCCACGCCTGTTCGCTACCGAGCATGGACGAGACCACGCTCGGCAGCGATAAATCCTCTCCTACCACCGCCACCAGAGTGCGGCGCTCCACCTTCCACGCAGCACACTCAGAGAGAGTGTGCTGTGCGGTATCTTCCTCAGCGCCGCACTCATGGCAGGCAGCGGTCAGCTCCCTGCGAGCGATCCGGTGCAGGTACCACCCGAAACAACCATGTCCGGTCAGCACCTGCACCAGCCTGAACGACAAGGAGCCCCATCTCCTCCCAATCCACTCCCGCAGGACCGGGCGGACGGCGTCGACGGTGTGCCTCCCGAAGCGCGCGTCCGCCAGGTCCTGCATCCACCTCCCTACAGCCTCTTCTCGCATCTCCCGCCTTTTAGCTTCTATCTCCCTGGGAGCCGGAGGATCCAAGCACTGACCACGCCCGACATTGCTTAACTTTGGTGAGATCGGACATGAACCGGTCGACGTTGACGACAAAGCATTTCTATCTACGCGTCTCTCTGCCATAATTGTGACGTTACATAATATTAAATAGAAACAATTTGAATCTTACAATCATACAAGTAGGGTTGTAAAGGTTTTTGAGTATAGACTTTACTTTTAGGTATAGACATATGTATGCTGCCGCGAGGTTTTTTTATAGATAATAATATGTTCTTTAATATTGTAGAACATATTTTTGTTCTATCATTCATAGTTATCGGGGCGCATGCGATGAAATACATTTTATGCCAAATTTTTTTCATACCTCTGATTACATTATTGCAATTGTAGTAGAAATCCCAATTTTTTTCTAAAAAATAAATATAGCCTATATTACTAAGGGTTTTTTTCGAAATGTCTACGCTATTGACCCAGCAAGGCCTTAACAGCTTCACCGGACTACTAAGGCGAGCGCTTAAGGCACTCATCCGATTTTATTTTGGCAACCAGCTCAAGGGTGCACGGCACACCTCGGCTTGGCTGTTGCCTGTTGCATACAAAATCGCAACCTATCTTAGCCAACCTAGCTAACTATTTATATATGTACGAGTTGTTGAAACGTATATGTGTACCAAGCATACACGCCTCAACAACTCCTCCATATATTTATTATCGGAAAATTGATAGTTTTTCAGTTCGATAAGGGGAATAAGTAAACCCTTCCACTTTCATGTGTAAGCGTGTAGGCGTGCACGTGTGTGGGGGTGATCGTGTAGTGTTGTAGCAGTGATGTATATTTGTGTGTCACCGTATCGCGCAAGCAACGCACTCAAGTGCTCCCTACCGAGGGATCGAACCTAATGGGAGGTCTAATCCGGTATGTTACTAAGGGATAATGTAGCATTCTAATGGTAAACGAATTATCGAAATCCGTCCAGTAGTTTGAGTTTATTCGTAACTAACATACAAAAATACTACGATTCCTCTTTATTATAATAGTTTAGAAAAATAATTTGAATCTTATGCTTTACTGATAGGGTCGTTAATAGTGCGAAGTTTGTGTGTAATCACCACGAACGTCGCCATGGCCGATTTAAGTTTAGGGTGCGCCTATAGATGTTTTACATCAAAAATCACATGTAATCTGGGTATATTTGAGTGAGACCGGGGATAGTTAGGATTCACAATTGGAAACGGTAGTTGTGGCTGCAATCGGGTATCAGTTTTATTCAATTTTATCGCTTTTAAAAATACAATTGAAACCAGTGATAACCAATTTGGTGCAGACGAAGTTGCACGGGTCAGCTAGTTTCAAAAT
This sequence comes from Antheraea mylitta, assembly GCA_014332785.1. Classification (NCBI taxonomy): domain Eukaryota; kingdom Metazoa; phylum Arthropoda; class Insecta; order Lepidoptera; family Saturniidae; genus Antheraea; species Antheraea mylitta. The sequence goes on from JACEII010000006.1 coordinate 4,393,948, forward strand.
AAAAGTATAAATTATTTTAAAAAACACTCTTGTGTGTTAATTTTCTTGTTTGTTGAGCTTATTTATCCAGTTGTAAGTTTCAAAAATTTGAATTTCAGTCTAATCAAATAACTAATTAATATATGTTACCAACAGCATTCAATGCAGGCATTGGACAAGAATCAAAAGAGATAACATTAAGAAAAGCAAAAGAAGGTATCACAACACTTTGCCAGCAATTACGGCTTAATCAACAGTGTATAGATATAGCATGTAATTTCTATAGGATGGCATTGTCACGACATCTAACTATAGGAAGACCCTCAAGCCACACTCAAGCTGCATGTGTTTATATGACATGTAGAACTGAAGGCACACCTCGTATCCTTTTTTACAAAAAAATATATATATTTATAAATTGGTTTTGGACACAACTGGATGCATAAAAGTTATATAAAATTATGACATACTAGCCTCACCACGCTATCGGACTGATGGGCCTTCACATTTTCACCGGCCTAAAAATAGCAACTATACCTCTTACAGACTACTTGGTGCTGCCTGTGTCTTTATCTGCATAGTAATAGTTACTTTGGGCTAACGCTAACATGCAGCGGAACTCTCAAGAGGAAAAAAGATCCCGATTTTGAAACATTTTCCATTGATGCTCCGCTCCTATTGGTCTTAACGTGATGATATATAGCCTATAACCTTCCTCGATAAGTGAACTATAGAACACTGAAATAATTTTTCAAATCGGACAAGTAGTTTCTGAGATTATCCTCTACAATGTCACAATTTTTTTATAATATTAGTATAGATATCATATAGTAAGAGGTCTGCTAAAGCTGTCAAAACCTTGCTATGTTAATAGCATACTGAGTAATGAGTGAGAAAAAAAACTTTCCCACTTAATTACAGGTACTCACTGGTTGGTCTTAAGATTAGCATGTTCAAGAGGGTCGCTGTGAAGAGTATTATACTTTAGAATTATGATTCAATCTGCTTGTCTCCCATATTGAGTAAGTTCAGTTTGTCTATGCAACAAACATGATAATTTAAAATGGAAAATCTCTTTATGGTATTTCAAAATTTTGATTTATGTATAACTAAATGAGTTGTGGTGGTCTAGTAATTTGATCAGTGAAATATCAATCCGATGTTCCGGGTTCAAACCGGAGTGTAACAACAATTTTTTTCAGAATTTACATACATTTGTTAATTTAAATCGACAACACTATCAATTGACGGTGAAGGAAAACATTGTGAGGAAATCTAAAACTGAGAAATGCTTGTGTAGTACCATTCTATATAGGAAAACGGAACTGTGTATGCCTCAGTTTGAAATCACCAATGTGTTGTGAGCTGGTGTGGCGATTATGCCTGTACTTTCCTTTGGGAAGAGGCTTATGGCCCTACAGTGGGTCTCTTACAGGTTGATGATGATTAGAACATGTGCTCACATAAAATTATCAGCTTATTTAAATTATTCTATGTTTAGGCACCACATTCCTATTTGTAATGATGATAGCATTTCTATGTTGAAATTGTAGAAATGCTATCATCAATACATACACAGGTTTTACATACATATGTAAAACCTGTGTAAAATATATATTGAAACAATGGAATTGAAAAAAATAAACATGTAAATCGGTTCTAAAATTATAAGGGCACAAATGAATAGATTACATTTTACAATATTTAAAGAAACTGTTGACCACATTTAAAATTATCCCATTAAAGGTCTTTATCATTATTTATGCATAAAAACAAGTTAGTTTAACATATCAAATTCATATATAATCTTAACGAATATATATGATTTTTTTTGTCTACTTCAGTGCTGAATAAACATACACTCAAAACTGTTTGCGCCCTTTGAGTATAGTAGGTTGTTATAGCATAACTAATATGAATAGCTTTTAAATTGTTTATAGTATAATTGTTATGTATATAAAATTTTCTTAGCAATTCATCACAGATCTACTCATAGATGTAAGTGATGCTGTACCAATCTACTGCTATCAACTTGGACGCTGCTACTTCAGGTTGTCTCGAGCACTGTGTATCAATATTCCACCTACAGGTAAGTACTTTTTTTGTGATAATAAGTGGTGTTTAATATGACTATGAGTCTTTAATCGCCTTGGTTGTTTATAGTAGGGATATTTCAAACATATTTTTGTTATCAGATCAAAAATTGCAGTCTGTTACATAAAGATGTATTATGTACAGTTAATAGCCTCTACTCGCGTCTTCGTTCGCGTGGAATAGTTGCTTTGGGCTAACGCTATGCTATCACACAGTGAATGCTCTCAAGAGGAAAAAAAAACCTGGTATTTAAATATTCTTCATTTGTGCTCTCCTCTTAATGGTATTACCGTGATGATATATAGCCTATAACTATCCTCGATTATTGACCTATATAACATGGAAAGAATTTTTCAAATCGGACCAGTAGTTCCTGAGATTACAACCTCATAAACTTTACCTCTGTATAATATTAGTATAGATAACATTTTTATATTTTGTGATATCATCTTTATATATATATGAGGAGTATAAATAACAAGGTTAGGCTGTGGTAATGTTGTAAAGGTAGTAATAAAAAAAGATGCGATAAACATACGTGATTACAGATCTTTGTTAATTTTGTCGACGTTTATTAGTTTGTAGCCATGTTCCGCACATCGCGACTTTTCGTGTCGAATGTTTAATGCAGACACGAAATATTCTTTATTAATTTGCTTTCTAAGAGATGAATAAACATTATTGAAACGCCAAGCCTACAGATAAGAGGTTCAATTTTAAAAAGTTACCTATGTCATATTTTGACAAAACAAATGACACGATAACGCACACATACATAAAGTAATATTGTAACGCCACACTGTCTTAGATAAAATGTGCAATTAAAATGACATATTCTCAATATCGATGGTGAAAAAGAAATAGTTATATATTACTTAGATATGGGGGATTGATGGTGCATCCGTAAAAAATAAGCAAGTTCACCAAGTTTTAACAAGGCGCTAAGCGCCGTTCTACAGCTTTTTAGTTATATCATTGGTATATTTAGCAAAGGCAAGCAATTCTATAAAAACGTCTCATCCATACTAAAGCAAAGTTCAACTTTAAAAAATGGTTCTTTCAAAATTTTCAGTTTTGTATTTAGCTTTTTTGGATGGTGAGTTTGCCAAGGGTTTGAGTTACATAAGGGTCATCAAAATATAATAACAATTTTTTGTCCATTTGTCAAATTATAGGTTTACTCAAATCTGTCAGTTTTAATTAATGAATTAATTCGTTCATTAGGAATCATAATACATTTATTTCCGCTAAGCAGTGAGCAGTATGGTTTTCAAAAAATGTACCTTTCGCCTTATTCTACGTTTGTATAAAAACTACACTAACAATAGAAAAAAGGTATTTAATACATTGAAAGTTTTAATACTAAGAAATACAAACAACAATTAGAAGGAAACAAAATGTTTACTATAGCTACCTTCATGGTGTCAGTTATCCGTGATGTTTTGCGCGTGCATCGAAAAAATTTACTCTCATTAATCTCCCCTAACGCTCCAAAAGAAGTATAACTTGCAATAAAAGTTGTCATAGATAGTCAAATATAAAACTAGCAGAAGAAAATGAATATAAAAAAAAGACCTAATAAAATGAACTTAAGATTAAATGAAATTCAAATGAAGAAATAGTTTTCTCTTTATCATTTATTGCAATAATTTTACTAAATAAATCTAAAATCTTATACAAGTCCTAGAGAGCTTTACAACACCCATATCACATTCTTAAGGTACAGTTATCTTAATCACTATAAAGTTCAACAATATACAAAAGAACTTTGCAATTTCAACAAAACAATCTTAACATTGGGAATGGTAAAGTTAATTTTCAATTAGTTTTTATTTTATATAATACACTCAGATTTTGTAATGTTCATATTATTCATACTGAATAATAATTAATAGCGTTTCTAGTCGACTGTCAGTCTTCATTTGTATTTGTATTAGTTATAGAGTTTGTGTTTACAGTTGGCCCATAGTAAATTAGTTCTGGTATTTGTCCTCCTTGTACTCCTGTTCCATTAGTACTCTCTGATGAACAGTGAAATTGAAAAGTCACTGTACCCATGTACACTTCACTCAAACCTTCCTGTCCAAAATAACTCAGTTCACTGCCATCAAGTATTGCTGATGCTGTGTAGAGACTTTCTGGTTCAATCTGTATCGGATTTTCAAAATACACATGAAATGTGTTACTTGATCCATCAGAGAAAAATTTTGTGTTGTTTTCTGCTAAAACTCTTCCCTTGCGTTTCAGTTCAATTTTAACATTGTAATCAGCTGCACCATTTGAAGAGCCATACAAGCCAAACCCAACAACAAATATTCTCTTGTCCACACAAAATTGAATAGAATCGCATCTTCCTCTGTACCTCCATTGATTACTTCTGTAGGCACATGACTGGAATCTATGGCAAATCTAGAAAAAATAAACCAATATTTTAGACACTTCAATAAACGAAGAACATTAGGGATGTGCGAAAAATTTGGAATAACTCAAATTTTTTCGGAAATTCGAATAATATGGCAATTTTTTTTTATTATTGTTCGATTTCGAATAATTCGATTCAAACAATAATCGTACACCCCTACTATACATAATATAAAAATAATGCATCACATTCACCTGAGCTTTCAGTCCTGCTCTCGGTTTTATCGGATAGGATAATTGAGGTTTGCTTGAAGCAGTAAAATGCAGAAATATATCTATAGTTTCTTTAGGTGTCAGTATACCAAGTTGTGCAGCACTATTGGCGAAATCCTCTAGTGACATTGTCGGAAATCTAATTAGGTATATGGCACTTCCAAGCATGACCCTTTTATTTGTTGGTGTAGGGTCTATCTCTCTTCGTAAACATTCTGCATGAGCCCATGCGAGTGCAGCTTCAAACAGGTTTATTTCTTTGCAATTCAATGTCTCCCTTGCTAATACTGATTCTAATGTTGATACATCAATATCAACAAATCCCTCCGATGTCAGGGCCATTTCAGCCTACAATTATAATAATATATATTATTGGAGGACTATTAAAACTGCAATACAATTTGTACAACACTTTATTCAGATCTCTTAATATGAAAATAAAAAAAAATACAAAGTATGTACAATGAAAAATTTCATTCATGCTAGACACAATATATTAATTAAAGCAAATTGTATTGCAGTTAATCTACATTTGTTAAAATTAAAGTAACTTAATGACTAGAAATACACAAGTTAACAGAATGCAGTTAAGTTGTACACACAATTTGACAAGTACTTAATAGTTGGCGGCATATTAATCTTATATTAAAATCACAACCGAAATTTGAGTATAACATTGAATACTAGTTAGTGGCACAATTATTGTTAAAATAATTTATTAATTATCTCCACTATACACTGAGCTTTATTTATGGTTCATTGCAAATACTGTTAATATTATCAATGCTGTCTTTACTTTCTGGACTGGAAAAATTCTGACTGGAAGATTCAGAGAGTTCCATTAGTAGACTACTATAAGAAGACGAGTGATCAAGGCATATTGTGGCCAGGTTCTCTGTAGACACACATACCTGAGCATCAATCACTTCCCAACACCGCTGCATTAATTCTGGTTCTTCGAACAGTCTTGACTGACTTAACAGCAGACAAGCATTCTTTGCTGTGAGACTAGTTTCTAAATAATTGACACATGCTTTAGCGAGATGTGGTACAATATATTTTTTTGCTACATACAGAGTAGATAATACTGTATCTGCTTCCAGTTGTATCTCATCACAATAGATGTACCTGAAATAATAATTATTATTTGTTAATTCAATAATATTTTAGTAAATTAAAATTAATGGCACAAGAAGATTTAGAAGGTAAAAACACTAACAAATAGCAACACCAATATAATAATGACATGCTTTTCATGCATGCCGGGGGTTGCAAGAGTCTTTTCTTTGTATTTAATACCACCTCATCCTCACTTCGCATCGCTCTTTTTTTTTTTTTTTTGAACCAGCTACGTTATTGACCTAGCAAGGTCTTAACAGCTTCACCGGACTATGATAATGACATGCCAATGACAAAGATCACACAACTGAGTTTGAGCTGGCTGGCAATAATGGCTATTCCAAGACTTAACAGTAAAACATTCGAAGTATACTTTATTTACAGCATAATAAGTAGTGTGCTGTGATGAAGCTGTGAAGGCCTTATTAGGCCAATAGCATAGTCGGTTCGAAAAAAAAAAACCAGCATAACATTAAGTAGCAATATATAGTAATAATTATTAATTTAAAAATAAGTGTTCTTAACATATTATCTATAAAAACTTACTTCAACAAAGTGAGAAAAGCAGAAGGTTCCACATCAGGTACTTCTATTTCTTCTTTGCATTCTGCCAACCCGCCATAAAACATTGCATAAAACACAGAACTAGCAGTGGCTAAAACATATTTGTGAGCTGGAATTACTTTTGTGTGACCTGTAAAAACAATAAAATCATTTATTAGTATGATATAAAAACTAAGAGGCAGATATGTATCCTAACATATTATAAAAACAAAAGTCTATTGTCTACCTGTTAGTGTGCTTATAATGCAAAAATCATCGAAAAGTTTTACATTATTCTTATTTTTTCATCACAGGTTTTTCTCTTGTTATGGTTGTATATGATTTGATCCATTAGGTAATTAATATTGTAGTTCCGTGAAGCTGTGAAGGCCTAGTAAGGCCAATAGCATAGTCAGTTCGAGAAAAAAGTAATTAATATAGCCAGTTACGTGTTTAAAATACTCCAACAATTACACTTCAATCATTTTATAGAATGAGTGGATTAGAGGGCATATCTAGTTTATAATGTTAAATATATATATGTATAGCAACCCGTGTAAGTTGTCATCTTGTTAAAGATGGATATTTGAAATACATAAAAATGATGTAGACACAATATACAGAATTATTTACAAACCTGATCCACCAACAATGAATGTTATGTCGGACATGAGTTGGTTGTTAAACATAGCTGCATTTCTCTCACGGACAGTGGGTTTCGAGGCCTGCCAATTAGGATCTAATGTAGCAGTGCCTGGTGGAGGAATAGGCGACGCAGTTGGTGATGGTATGGCGCTCGAAGTTCCACACGGCGATGGTGGCCCACTATAGCACTGTGACACCTGTATGCCTGTTTCACGTTGAGAGACTGTGTGAGGTGGTGACAACGATAACCCACCTCCATTGTTGATATTTTCCGCTGGAAATAAAGTTAATCCATTGATACGTTTACGTCAATACAAATCAATTTGATAAATCAGGTCATCTAATTTTGTCTCGAGTTTTAACTATGACATAATATGATTTAAAATAAATGCCAACGAGTTTTAAAAGAACCTTGTTTGACCTTGATAATCTACAAAACAACCGACTATACAGTATTCATAATTAATATGAATCAATATTTACTAAAAGCTCACCGTTCATCCAAGCATTCGTTTGTGTGACTGACATGCTATCTCTACTATCCTGTAATCTTTTAGTTGGTTTTGAAACAATTCTAGAACACAAATTCGACATTATGAACGTATGACTTTTGTTTTTTGAATTTATAATCTAAACATATAAATCGCGAACTTTATGCACCAATATCGGCCATCTTATTTGAGTTAGTGTTGCCAGTAATTGTTTGCGATTAAGAACGGTAGGTAATCTAAATAATACATTTTTATAACATATTTTATGGTACGATTTTGTAACTGCGTTTTTCATGTCCATAATCTTGTGTTATTATTAACTAAATGAATAATTAAAATTTATTAATTTGGAAATATTAGATAATTTTCACTTATATTTTACATATATATAAAGCGTTAGTAAAAAAATAAAAGTTTTTTAATTACTTGTTGCTTATGCTAGACATTTCTGAGTAAACATAGTATATTTTTAAACTTTTTTTTTTATATATTGCGAGTAACTGATAAAATTATTGAAAGACATGCATAGTATTTTCCTCTATGTGCGTCCGAAAATTGACACGAGAGGGTAAAGTGTAATTGTTTATTAAATTGTTATTATATTTACAAATATTCGTATCACACTTTGCTATTTTGCATGTATTTGCTTACATGACTTGCAATATGAAAATTTCTACAAAATTGCGAAGTCTTTGGCATAGTTAATTTAAAACAAACATATGTATGTCCTCTTTGACCTCTCGTGTCTGTTTTTGGGCACAGATCAAAGTAATGTAAAGTTTGAGTATTATTAGTTATATATAACTAAATATTTGGAAAAATGTGTACAAAAGTTTTCTAACATGTTTGTCACTAGCTAGGGATAATCGATATTCGTCGATGTAGAAAAAACATCGACGTATTGCTAAAAACATCGATATTTTGATGTCGATAGTATCGACACATCGATATTTTGGTGTCGATAATATCGATACGTCGATGTTTTGATTTCGATAACATCGACTTAGATGACCTTTTTTTCATCGCTTACCTCTGTTTTGTAGACAATTTTAATTGCTTGCAAAAACATCGATGTTTTCAGACTTCGGTTTTTTGCTATCGATGTTTATCGTACATCGATACTATTGAATGGTTGTTGACATTGATGTCAACAATGATTCAATAGTCAAATAGTGTCAGTGCTCATGCCTAGCACTAGCATAAACGAGTTCATTTTGGATAATGGATATGTGTGTAGTGTTGTCAACAATTAATTAGTGTTGCTACTATTTTAACACAAAATTATCTTTTTAAAAATTATTTAAATATTGAGGTAAAAAGTCGATGTATGCTATTTACGTAAATATGGAATAACGAATTAAGATAATGTTATCAATTTCTTTCGTGCATATCGGAAATGATTTTTGATTTCAGAGCTGTATTCAAGTGAATATGTGTAAAGTTTTAGGTACCTTGTATATTTTGTTGTCTTTGACGTGTTCTCTGCCTCCGTTGTATTGGTTCTTGGCAATTTAATTCTGCGAAACGGCCGTCTTCATCAATTAAACTTTCAAAAAAATCCACGCTGCTATTCATCGATGATTGAGTATGTAAGTGACAGGCATACCAGATAAAACTAAAAAAAAAAGAAAAGTTAGAGTGATACGAATAGGAAGTCTTTTACAATGACAGCTAGATTACGTGATCGGCTCAAGACTTTAGCATGCAAAGTAAACTATTTTGGTTACATTGAATCTATAGGCCGTTAATGTTCTGTTATTGAAAGATAAATAATCAATATTAACATTAATTATGATGTATTTGTCAATATTTTTGAAGATCGTTCTACTGTTTTCTATAATACTTATTCACTTTTTTATATTTAGATTTTTTAAATCCAAGTTACCTTTCTCGTACGATTTTCAAATATTTTTTTTATATAAATCATATACTCATAAGCAACGAAAAAAACTAGCCAAATTTGTGCTGATGTTCTGAAATAATGCATTTACTTGCTGCATCCAGCAATTGATTTTATTTATATACTAGCCTCTGCCCGCGACTTCGTTCCTTTGGAATAGTTACTTTGGGCTACTCGTAACGCTAACACGCAGCGGAAACTGAAACTCTCGAGAGAAAAGAAAATCCCGATGTTTAAAAATTCTTCATTGGTGATCCGCTCCATTGGTCTTAGCGTGATGGTACATTGTCTATAACCATTCTCAATAAATGAGCTATATAGCATTGAAAGAATTTTTCAAATCGGACCAGAGAATCTACCTTTTCCTGAGATTACCCCCTACTACGTTACAAACTCACAAACTTTACCTCTTTATAATATTAGTATAGATAGTAACTATAGTTTTCTATCTGTGAAAGACTTTTTTCTTTATTACGTCTTCAAGTATTATCATAAGGACCGAAGAAACATGCAAAATTGCAAAGTCGTAGGTCTAGAGCACCTGGTTCTAATTTAGCTTGGAATATTTAGCATAAACAAATTAACAAACATTGCAAGTGAAATAAAACCTTTTACAATGTACTAGCCTCTGCCCGCAACTTCGTTCGCGTGGAATAAAGAAATTCTTTATTTCTAACATGCAGCGGAAACTCTCAAGAGGAAAAAAGTCACGATTTTGAAACATTCTTCATTGGTGCTCCGCTCCTATTGGTCTTGACGTGATGATATGTAGTCTATAACCATTCTCATTAAATGAGCTATATAAAACTCAAAGAATTTTTCAAATCGGACCAGTAGTTTCTAGGATTACCCCCTACAACGTTAGAACGTCACAAACTCACAAACTTTACCTCTTTATAATATTAGTATAAATTATTCGTAACGCATGGTGCCATACGTGTATGTTATATGACAAGCCTGGATATATCAGCGAAAGTAATTAAGACTAATGTAGTTATAATAAATTGCATCAGAGAGTAAAAGATTGTTACTAACTGTTTAATGTCATTTGTGTCTATGGTTTTAGACACATGAAATGATCTGGAAAGGAATAAGTGATGAAAGTATTAAGAAACAATAGATTGTATCATAAGAGAGAAAATTAATTTTCAATACTGGAAAGTCTACTTTTTAACAGAACATAAAAAAAACTAATTTTTTAACCTAAAATAATGAAATCACATTGACTTAATTTTGTAAATTATAAATATATCGTCAAATCGACTAGTTCATATCCTCGACTTCTACTGCGTTACTATAGATTTGACCCATTCCTCGGGGACAGTATATTTTTATGAATTGTCTGAGGTACCTCTGGGGTATTATAAGGTACCTATATAGAGCTTATGTCCTTTTAACCGTAACCAATAAACAACCTACATTTTTGTATAAATGCGACTATTCTTTTTTTTTATTGTAGCACGGCAAAGTGACTGCACTATGCCTGATGGTAAGCACAGTACAATCCAAAAATAATAGCGACCACCGATTGACACACTGTCCATCGCCGGTCGCCACTATCATGCCGGCCTGTAATCGTTAACTATACTTATCCTAAATAATATGATCGTTGCGAATATGAGTTTGTTTGTTATGCTTTGAATCCTTCATTACTCAATCTATCATCATGGGATTTTACACACACGTAACATGTTTCATTAAAAAAAAAATCAGCTAGATTAATGAGAGTGGAGCCGCGAGCAAACACTAGTAGCTAAATAAATCTAGCAACCTACAGTGTTCGCCAGTCCTTTTGAATGGTCTGTATGTAGTCGCTCAAAACATACATTTTGTTATAACCACACCTTTTTGGGGCATCTTCGAAAATGATAAGTCCATACATTCTTTACGACCTCTACTACAGAGACAAATCACTGTGCGACGCGCTAACTAATCAGGAAATATAGATCAGATTTTGTATTTGGATTTGAATTTTGACCTATTCAAAAAATCCAAAAATGATTTGTAAACATTACTAAGTTTTCATTCAGTGTTATGGCAAATTTTGTTTATTCTCCAAATTCCCATGCCCCCACAAAAAAACCCAAGATATAGCTACGTATTATATTATTTATATAACGTCGGGACAGCTTCTGAATAAACAAATGCCTATCTAAAGAAATCTAGATCCCTATAACAATATTTTAACTTTGTTTTGTATTGAATTATTAACTATACCATGAGCCAGCTCGAAATTACGGCTATATTGAGAGCGGCCAGAAAGATTTACGAAGTTGCTTGTGAATTATATGAGACATATCTATGGACAGCATATATTTTTTTTATTTAATCGTATGGCTAAAATGGAGTATTCAGTTGAATTGTTCTATAATTGGAGATATAATGCTTTCATTCATTTTAGGGGATTGTCAGTAAGAATGGTCAGATCATCTGGGGAACCATTATATATTGTAATGCAGAGTAATAGTTTGAATCGATCGTATTCAAATTTGTCATACGCAAACTGATTTACTATTTTTCATGTTGAATATATGCTTATATATATTCAACAACAAACAAACAAAGTGACTGGAAAAGCTGATAGTGTAATCATTATCATTACATAGTATAAAACAAAATCCTCTACCATGTCTGTCTGTCTGTTCGTGATAAACTCAAAACTACTGGACGAATTTTTAAGAGGTGCTCACTAGTAGTTACAGTGATTCATGAGGAAGGTTTAGGTATGTAATTTGTCAACTTTTTTTTTTATTATAAAGATGCGACAAGGTAGGCCGGGCCCGCCAATATATGGCAATCATAAAAATATAGTTCATAAATTTGTTTGTAAATATTGGAAGTATTGATTCGATTCCAAAAAATATTTCACTGATTGGTATTAATTTTTATATTAAAGTTAACGTAACGGAAAGTTGCTTGTACTACATACAATCTTGATAAAAACATAAGAGTTGTGTGATATAAAGTATATAATAACTTAAACCATTAAGAAAAAAATAATAATGTTGTTGTGTGGAAACTGTTGTTGTAAGCGGGTGTTTAATGTATTATATAAAATCTATTATTCTAACCATACATAATATTGCCAGTTATTATTTATTTTGGATCACTTAGTAACATTTTTCGATTTGTAGCAATCATAATTACGGATTACAATCTTGCGAGACTAAATTATAAAAATAATAATAAAGATTAGACACTACAAACCGGTAAATAAAGAACACCACATCCGCTTTCGTAAAAACCCAACGAAGCAATATTTTTCCTAGCGCAACGGGAAGTTTAATAGGTGCTCTAATAGGCTTTCCCTTCATTTCATCTTTCAGAACACTGATTCACATAAACACGTCGTCAAATAAAAAAAATAAAAGTTTTTAAGAAAACGTTAATACACCACTTCGTGTTATTGTGATAGAATTATCGATTTAATTTTAATTCGGGTATCCAATGCGTTGTAGTCAACGGGCTCGACTGAATACTCTGAACTCGCGATCGGCATAGCACGTTTGTGAGGCCGTGTCGCGCCGCACCGCGCTGTCGACTCGACTCTTGCGCAAGGTCGGCAGACAATAAAACATGCACTTCAAATAAGACCGAGAAATGAAATGGTGTCATTATTTGTCATTTCAAAGAATTTGCAATGATCTATATATTTGTCTGTTTTTATATGTATTAAATATTGACAAAACTTATTAACATTTTCAGTGCCGTTTCGCGTTACAAAAACATAACGCGATCGATTTTTTAATCAAAATTTATCACTTTTCCTTGATACTTTTCAAACATTTTTTGCATACACACTTTTTCCTGTTAATTACAAAAACAAAAAAAAACCAAATAGGTCCAATCACGAAGTGATGCTCTTACATACATTCGGTAGTTGATTTTTATTTATATGATTATCATAAAACTTTGCATTTGTTAGGCTAAAATATTTAATCTATTGTAATGCAATTTTGTAGAGAAATAATCTGAATTCAGACCAAGACGAAGGTATTTTTCATAGCAAAAATATAAGAATTTAATTTATGCGCATGTTTAAACGTATATAAAAATGCTTATAACATTCATATTATTAATATCTATTATTAAGTATTTTTACACGTCACATTTAAGCTAAGCGCTGTTAGGTATTCGGGCCATGTTTTATTTTATTTCAAAAACATCCCTTCTTTATAGTTTATGCTTAAAAATACACAGCTAATTGCAAAATGTCAACGAACCGGTTATTTAATCATAGACATTTTTAATATGCGAATTTATGTTTTGTTCGACATGTTAATGTCTCCAGACTCGTTATTCTTTACGTTTTCATATAATTAACATAGTTTTAGCATGATTATGCTCAATAATGTTTGTTTTATACAAATGCGAGTCTAATAATGAGACATAAAAAATAGCAGCTTATAAAAATAAAGATTTACATAGTTTATTAATTTTAGCTGTGAAATTTTAAAACAATTCAGATTCTTAATTGTATTATAAATTACATTGTCAATGAGTTTTATTAATTACATAGACCACTGGTGAGAGAACTTTTTAATAATTTTACCTAATTCCTGTGTTATTTGGAGTGCTAATTCCAAAAATTATAATTTAAAAAATCATATCGCTCAGCAATTTCTCATATTATATTAATAAAAAATGATATTTTTTATTACCTACTCAAAAATTGGAAAAAAAAATCATGCAAATGTTATTACGTATGCAGTTCTGATAAATGGCACAGCTTCTTGTTTTTCCTTTAATATTGCATTGCATTGTAATGTTTAACCTATATGCTTTACCGCCATAAAGGCAATAACATCATTAAAAAACCACTCTAAAATATTAAATAGTTAATTGAAATAAGAATAATAAACAGTTAAGATAAAAATACGAAATAAATAAAAAACACTTAATAGTTGCTCTCCGATACGATTTTTTACGCACACAATAAAAAAAAAGCGAAAACAAAAAAAGGTGCGGACCAAGAGTCTGCAGAACAGAAGAAGAAAAAAAAACTTATATGCTTTAATTCTAAGTATGGGAGTTTTTGGCGGGATTTTAGTCTGTCATGTAGTGGATTTTATATTTTATTCATAATCTTGTGTTATTTGACTATATATTGTGAAAATTTGGTGGTGTTTTACGTAATATAGTTAGTTTATTATGCATAAGTGAAGTGAATGGAAAATAATAAGACGGAGCATGAAATTCTGAGATGTCACAAAAACTCCCTGGAAGGTTCTAGCAAGGGATCCACTATCTTGTTAGAATATGGATTCACATGATGCTTAATATTGGAATGATGACACGAAGCTTGTGATATTATTGACTACGTGACAATGGCAGTAATAATCGGAAAGATTGATTGCCAAAAATAAAGTTAAAAAAAAATCTAAGTATGGACAATCGTCGTTTTAAAAACTTTCCTGTTTGTTACGTACATGATTTGTGTTTGAGTGAACCATCAGAGTGTAGGATCGGCAACACTAATCTAAAAGACAAAAGAACATTTTGTCATTTTGCAAGAAGACATCTATCGAACATCTCATTTATCACAAGCTAAATTTAAAGAAACAGATTTAAACTGCTATAACAACAGTAACGTTATTAAAACCAAAATAGTTAATAGTTAAATAAATAAATTAATATTAAAAAAAAGTTTCTCACGGATACGATTTTTAATGTATGCAACACATTACACCAAATCAAAAAAATAAGGTGGGCACCAAGAGTCTGCGGAATAGAAGAAATTAAATAATAAAAAATAAGCCTTACGATAAGCTGTAATAACTGCTAAATTTCACAGTAAAACTTGTAAATTAGAAATCATAAGTTAGTCTTTTTCAACCGGTTTTCATGATATTTTCGACTAGCTTTTACCCGCTACTTTTACTGCCTGTTCTACCAAAAAATACCAATATATACCGATATAGGGGATGTAAAGTAATCCTTGTAATTCTTTAATTCCAGATAATTGTAAGATTAACCACCATGAAAAGGTAAACCTTTTTTTTTTCATGGATTCTTTTTTTAGTTTATCGATTTAATTCCTCATTAGGTGATGCTAGGCTTTATTTTATCCTTATAAATTTAAACAAACATACACGGACAAAATCAAAGGCTAGTAGTATCGAAATCTGCAGAATGATAGGGATCTAAAGTCCGACTTGGTCGCAACTACTATACATATAGTGAAAAAACCCGTAATAGTGCATGTAATTCTACGCGTCGCGTTTCGGGATCAACTCGTGTATATCTAGTTACTTCCTCCAAGACGGACCATGCAGGACGAACTGCCCATACGTACATACCAACGAAGGATGAGGTATCTTTCGGCAGTCGCCGTTGTTTTTGCATTGCACTGTGCTTACCATCAGGCATAATGCAGTCACTTTGCCGTGCTACAAAAAAAAAATCTGATAAAAATATACAATTAGAATGTAGAATTAAAAGACGAAAAGGATCAAGACAAAACTATTTGTACAATGCGTGCAAAGATTAGGACCATCCAGGACCCGATTGGAAAGTAAGTCGAGGTTACATCGTGCCATCACTAAACTAATGGAATATTACCGTCCGTTAGTTTGCTACCTTACATTCATACCGAGCTCTCATAGCTAACAGCGGGTGGTTTATGCCGTTATCAGCATTCAAAGCTCGTATAAGTGTTCTTTAAAGACTCCATATGTATGCAAGTGCATTGGATATAAGTGTTGCCTTTGTTACACGCTATATGTTCAACTCTTGTAGCTATGTACCTATTCAATATAATAACATGTTATGTTTGTAATCGTTTTTAATTATCGGTATCTATATAAAGAGCGTGTTTTCTTATGTTTAATAGAGGAATTATTCAACGAAAACAAGTCACCTATATTTAAAATTAAAACTTATAACTAAGATGTGTCTGTGGTTGGTCCCAGTGTAAACTCCGAAAGAACTGGATCGATTTAGATAATACTGTTGTGGTAGATAAAGGATTTTCTAGAATATTATGCCAATATGATTTCCTAATGGACTTGGCAATAATAATACATAAATACATAATACATAAAGAGGCAGCTTAAATTCGGTAAAAGGGATTGAGGAAAAATTTAAAGATTTTAAAAAGAAGTCGACAGAATGCAAATTGTGCGGGTAAAACACGTAATTGCCATTAAATGGCAAAAAGAAATTTCAAGAAAAAGAAGTCTGGGGCACAAGCTAGTGACATAATTTTTAGCCCTGACAGTAGTAAACAATATCATAGACCACGGCCACACGATCAAATATTTATAAGGTTCTTAATTATAACACCAAATTACATTACGTTGTTAAATATCTGTATATATAATTATATACGTGTTTATAAATAGATATCAGCAAATACCTCATAATGTTTGGATGTGAACCATCTATATTAAATATATCTATATTATATAGTTAAATGATAATGTGATTTAATATAGTAAACACGCTATATCTGATGGGGATTGGTTATTAAGTGCAAATGTCGAAACACACATAAAGTTACTTGTTGATTGGCTACATATTTTCAACGTGAGGGTGGCAGCTACCAAGGCAAGCTTAGAAAAAAAATTGAGCCGTCACGGGACACATGGTACATGTGAAACATCGAAATTGTTCGAATCGAACGAATCTCAAATTCTCAGATTACACTAGCGTATCTATAGAGGTATGCGAGCTCAGTATGGCAAGGGAGATTACACACAGTCGCTTGCGCATGTCATCGTCGCGTCGTCGCCACGGCTACAGTCAGGTTTAGCGGCGCCTATAGATGTTTCATATCAAAAGTCCTAACACTTTAGCCCTACTAATGTGAATATATTAATGGAATATAAAAGAAGTTATTTTGTTAAATAGTCATGTGAGAAATTGTGTTCTAATATTATTAATAATAATGGTAAAATAAAATTTTCGCATCCATTTACTTTCTTATTTTATTCACCGAGGTACTTGTAACAAACGAACAACTCCGGTCACCTTTAACTTTTCACCTTTCCGATGACTGCGGAAAATTTCGGTAGTTTTTTTTCATTTACTTTGTTTTTGACTCATCTTACTTTTGTCACACGTTTCATTGTTTTCATTTATTCTCTCAAACTTGTATTTTCGATGATAGCAATGATTCTTTTTACCCATACTCATGTATAATAAAATTTCGTGGTCGAAAAAAAAAGCGCTTGATATTTAAACTCGATAGTATATTGTTTTGTGATGTAAGTTGGATTTGTTTCCTAAGTTTGTTGTACACATACATATATATGATTTTCTAGTTCTTATTCGATAATTCGTTCACGTTGTTTTCGATGTGAAACAAGTCAAATAGCACCCATTGTTCAATTGTTATTCTTATTCTGAAAATGCTATGTCCTTGCGCACACCAATTTACTAAAGTATTTATCGCAATCGTTTTAATTGTATAGGAAGGCATAGGTAACAAACAAAGACACATTAATTTTTTAACCGACTTCAAAAAAGGAGGAGGTTGCTAGGTTCGATTGACTCTTTTTTATTAACGTGGGGTAATCTTTTATGGATACGCCATCCTCCGGGGGGAGAGAGTGGGTTATGTCCGACTCCCACCGACTAAAATCCCACGGTGTACCGTCCGCCGCGATTTACTCCTACTTATTTTGTACGTGTAGCTGGTACCGATAACTTTATTCTAGTGAAGATGGTTATGTTCTTTTATTGGAACTTCGTATTACATGCATATTTAATTAATTAAAAGTCATCTTTTACTTTTATTACTAAAATACTTAACTCATATAAAACTTAGTTAGCAATTTTTGGTTACTTTTAATAAATGTTATTATTACTATTTAGCCCCTATAAACTATGTAAAATAGTTTGTTTGTTTGTATAAGTGCCGTCAAAATCGAATCAGACTGTTCAAAATACTTCAATTATTTTTGTGACTTGGGTAAAAGAACTGGGTTTTTTTCTACACTACTGGCGATAAGAAGAAACACAGTAAAACTTTTAAACTCTATGTTTTAATATAAGAAAAGAACAAACGCGTTTACACTATTGAGACAACGAACCGCGTAGTTTCGATGCTCATTACACACAGTCCCCGACAGGCCGATTTTACCGGTATTTAAAGTGATGCCGCACCGTCAGATCATTTATGGCATCCCTTAGGCATACCGCACCTGCGCTAATAAAAGTACATCTGTCTCTCCTATAATAAAAACCCTCATAATTATTTATTGCGGTTAATCTTTCTGTTACTCTTAAACTTCTAATTACTTTATTGCTATGTCTAATAATGTTTTACAATTGTACTAATTCTTTTATTGTTCGCATATTCGGTGGGACTCAACATCCTCCCAACGGGAAAAAAGGTGTGTACTATTTTTAAAGTGCACGCAGATGACTTACTTCTATTTCCATACGTAAAAAACTTAAATGTCACAATTATACATCAAAAAAATATTAATCTATGTTATATCTACGTAAACTCAAAGAAATTAGTCTTGAAAAAACATCAACAACATCCGAATTAAGCAAAAGGTTAAAAATAATAAAAATCAAATATCACTCATACACTAAACGTACGGGTTGTTTTATAACACGTCCGCTTTTTGTTTTAATCTCTTTCATAGTCTTATTTTTGTGATCATTTTCTGATTTTTCTACTCTTAATTTCTCTGTTACAATTTTCTCGCTCTTGAAATGAGAATGCAACTCAAGCGGATAACGCCGTTGAATTGGTCGCATAAGTTCGCCTGTCGCTGTAATTAGGCGTGCCACGCGTATCTGGCCGTCTCTTCCGGTGAATAGTTCCTTAATTTTAGCTAAAGGCCAATCAATACGCTTTACAATATCATTACCTACTAGAACAATATCGCCAACTTTCAATTTTTGATACACTTTATTTTTTTTGTTTCTGATATGTCAGCGCACCTAAATACTCATTCCTAAAATGTTGACGCAAATCTTGTTTTATTTTTTGCCTATATGTGAAACGTTTATCTAATTTTATGTCTTCTAGTCTATCTAAATCTATCACGCCGATCTCTCTCACTTCTTGCAAAAACATTGATCGAGTCAAAGCTATTATCTCCTCATGAGTATCCGAAATATACGTGATCGGTCGCAAATTTATCACTGCTTCGCAGTCTATTAATGTTGTGAGCATTTCTTCATAACTCAAGCAAGATTTTTTTAGTGTACGCCTCAGTGATCTTTTGAGCACTCCAATGAGACGTTCCCAAAACCCTCCCCACTAAGGAGCTGCTGGAGGGTTAAATCTTCATTCCATCTGTTGTATTGCGAGCGTCTTTGCAATTTTTTGGTAATCCACGGTCAGTAGGTGGTTATGTAAATCCACAAAATTTGTGCCGTTGTCACTGAAAATAACGCTTGGCCTACCTCGTCTACCTATATGTCGCCTTAAGGCCAATAAAAACGAAGCAACGCTCAATGAATTAACCAGCTCTAAATGCACTGCTCTATAGATGCCACAAGTGCAAATCCAGGCTTTTTGTCCCTCTTTTAAATAAATCGGCCCCGCGAAATCTACTCCGATTACTTCAAATACCGCGGCATCTCGTAATCTATCGATCGATAATGGTGCCGTCCGTGCGGTGACTTGCTTGCTATCATGACGACGACAGACAACACACGTTTGTATGACCTCTTTACACACTTTTCGCCTTCTTATTATTCAGTATTTTTTTCTTAGTATACTCAGAGTTAACATAGCACCCGCACGTTTCAGCTCGATATGTTTTTCTCTTATCAATAACTTTGCGAAATAATCATAGTCTGGTAAGATAATTGGACAGCGAAAATTGAAACTATCGTCACGATATAGAAGCTTCGACTTCGTTCTGATAAGCCCTTGATCATCTAAGAAAGGTAAAATCTTTGATAGATTCATCGTCCAGATTATTGAATATTTCATCTGAATAATTTTTAAAAAACTCATCTCTGCACTTAAGTATTCATCAGCCGACAAAAAACTTTTTGAAATATTGTTATCTGATGTTAATAAATATGCCATTTTTGCCTCAATTTTCTTTTTGCGATTATAAATAAATGTTTTAAGCCAACTAATAATTCGAATAACTTTAGAATAATTAGAAAATTTACGAAAAATGCTATCTTTATCGATTAAACTTCTTTTAGTTTCAACACTAATTAATGCAGCTTTTACTAACCGAGATGACTTTTTCAATTCTAAATTGACCTCTGCCTCATCTACTCCGATATTTTGTACAGAAGGCCAGTTCTCACTATTTTCTCTAAGCCTGAATATATTATCATAATTAGACTTCGCGCTATCAATGTTCTTAATTGTTTCCAAATAATTATCCAAATGTAAATTAATCGTCGCTCCTAAAATTAATGAACTACTAGATACACCGAAAACAACTCTATAGTGTCGATAAACTATTAACTCACCCTCAGCGTCGTACCGTAAAAATCTTAAAAAATCACGTTCTGCTGGGCTTACGCTTATTTGTAAAAACACTTTCTTTATGTCCGAAATTATACCTATATTATTTTCCCTGAAGAGCATTAAAACGCCGACGACTTGCTCGATGAGATTCGGTCCTTTTTCCAAGCATCTGTTGAGAGAGGGACTCCCTGCTGACGCGTCGTAGATGGATCTTGTGGTGGTCGTTGAATTTTCCTTAAAGACTGACCGATGTGGCATATAATTGCCCCAATGATCTTCTTCGTTTGAAGGGACTCGTACGATAATACCTTCACGCAGCCACTCATGAATTATGCCGTCATACTCTTCATATTTACCTGCTGCGTGCAATTTTTTCACCATAGTCTCCAATCTTTGAACGACCATACCTTTATTATCGTTAAGTTCAAGGTGACACTCGAGCCACGGCAGCTTCACTTCGTATCGACCATCTGAATTTTTTATGACACTTTCTTTAAACGCTGTTTTCACTTCGACGTCATGCTGCTTCTCCGTTTTATGATCTATCGGATCCTTGATGCCCAAAACGTTCAATGACCATAAGTCCTTAATATCCGCGTTTTTCGTATACATTGAAACAGTCGACCCTGCAAAATTCTCTCATCATTTTATTTCGGGGAGCTTACCCATTAAGGTCCAACCCGAATGAGTCTCGATTGCTGTCAGGCCGCTCCTAAGAATGTACACGGCCTGTGAGCAATTTCCCTGCTACATCTGCTCCAATCAAAATCGCTACAGTTTTTTCTTGGCTGCACACATCTGTCAACTGGACATTTATAGCCTCTAGTTCTTGCAGCTAGCTACCTTTCGTCACTGATGGATCATCTGCACAAATATTTTTTTTGTCAAATGCTTGAAAATTGCACCAATAACTGCCATCTATATTGCCAACATGTATTAAATATTTATTGTGCATAGTCGAGCCCGATTTCTCACCTCCGAAGAGTAAATGCACCATGTCTTGTTTTGCTAACGATTCATAGTTCAATTCATCGGCTATTTCTTTTAATACATATGAGTTTTGTGAGCCCATAATGATCACTGCGCGCACAATCATTTCTGAAGAGTCATTATGAATTTTAACTTTGAGTGTCGGCATAAATGTCGACGGTATCTCGTGCGATGAAGCTAAACTACACTCTTGCACAATCGCCGCATTCACTGAATTTTTTGATTTTTAATTTTTTGGGTCCTCACGTTTTTCATCCGCGAAACACATAACGACGACTGCATTTTGAGCACTTGAGATTCACCCGGCACGTTTTATAACTATGTCCGAACTCTAGACAATTAAAACAAACTCGTTTTTTCCTTACAATGTCTTGTCTTTCGGAGATCGTCATATTTATCGCTTTAAAACACTTTGCACTTTCGTGATCACCTTTTTCGCAAAATATGCACACATTTTCTCTGTCTTTGGTCGCTAGTAGGTTTCTCGCACTAGGAACATCTTTTTTCGCGGTCTGTTCTTTCGTTTTCTGTGTGCGTCTGGGTTCACTGTCTTCTCTTAACCCAAAACTTTGTACTGCAAGAGAAATACGCAATTCATTTTGAACTTCGGACTCTAAAAATTTAATCAATTTTGTCAATCGCCACTTGGATATATCGGACGAATTTTCTGCTGCGCTCAATTCACTTGCACTGTTTGATCGCTGCCAGACACGTAACAACTCTTCTGGTAGCGCTGATTCTACCAGAGGAAAGAGCATTGCCGCACACTTGTCTGTAGTGACACCGAGCGTATCTAATGCTCGCAAATATGACTCAGTTTTGTCATACAGACTTACTACAGGTTACATTGCGGACATTGCATTTTGCAACACAAGTTGCAATAGTTCGTGATACTTCAATTTGTAGATCATCTCGTCCGAACCGTTTTTTCAAACTGTTTATCACTTTATTATAATTTTCACCAGTCCGCGGATAACTTTTCACTAACTCTGCCGCTCGAGAATCTGGTACCATTGCTTGAATTAAGTATTGAAACTTATCCTCATTGTCCATATTTGAGTCTTCATGTATCTTCTTAAAAAGACTCCAAAATTGTAACCAATCACGCACGTTACCGCTGAATTTCACTAATTCAATCTTGGGCAAATTATATGTCTTTCTTGAATCCGCTTGAGCCACACTTATGCTGTTGTTAAGGTTATTTGATTGATTGAGCTGTGACCTGTTCCTTGCATTCATATCAGTTTCATACTTGTGTTTTGCTAACAGAAATTTACATTCATACTCATCGGTTTTATCTATTTCAGCTTCAATCTCCGTTTCTGTGGCTCCTCTTTCATGAAGTGTTGAGAAGATTTGATCTGCTATCTCCTTCAAAGCTTGAAGCTTATTTTCCAGCATACTGTACGTCACACATAAATCTGCCATACCTGCTGGATCAACACTCTCCAATAACGCATTAAGCGAATTCAAAACCTTTGTAAACGTTGTACGCGCTCTTGTTCTTTTCTTTTCTAATAAATCCATGTTTATTCTTATGAATTCACACGAAAAAACCAATAACACTGAACCCAAGTCCTGTTACGGTCGCCAGTTGTTAAAAATAGTTCAATTATTTTTGTGACTTGGGTAAAAGAACGGGGTTTTTTTCAACACTACTGGCGATAAGAAGAAACACAGTAAAACTTTTAAACTCTATGTTTTAATATAAGAAAAGAATAAACGCGTTTACACTATTGAGACAACGAACCGCGTAG
Source organism: Antheraea mylitta (assembly GCA_014332785.1). Classification (NCBI taxonomy): domain Eukaryota; kingdom Metazoa; phylum Arthropoda; class Insecta; order Lepidoptera; family Saturniidae; genus Antheraea; species Antheraea mylitta. The sequence continues at coordinate 4,417,501 of JACEII010000006.1, forward strand.
TTTCGATGCTCATTACACAATGGCCGACAGCAGCCGGGCTCTTCTCGCTTCCTCCTTCTGGAGCAGGCGGGGAAACCGCTTCAGGGATACCCCTTTTGCGGTGGTGTATTCTCCGATCGTTTTTACGATCGGGTCTGCTTATTTCGAGGTATGATCCTCTCGAATTATACCTCTATGGTATTAATCTTTGATATTAATAATATCACGTAATTGAGGTCTGAATAGGATTTTTTGGCGTATAATTCTTCGCGGGCTATCACTTTCTGGCGGTCGGGCGTGCAGGGGCGCTATGCCTCTAAGGTGAGGGTGCGCTGATGCATCCGCCCTTCCGAACATTCTAATTGTTAGGCGAGTCACAAAGTCTTTAATTGGTTCTATTTGTAAGTCCCGTGTGATGGTATTGGTCCTCACATACCGTGGGGCTGTGACTAACAATCTTGAGATAGCGTTTTGAAAAGTCTGTAATTTCTTCCTTGACGCTTCTGAGAGGCATCCGTACCAAGAGGGGGCGGCGTAGGTAAGGCGCGACCTGATATAGGTTTTATATATACCTATTCTGGTACTCAGTGGCAGCCTGGACCCCAGTACCGATCGCAGCGCCCTCTTGGCTCTTCTAGCGCTTGGTGTTTGAATGTAAGGTATCTGTCTATAATGATACCCAAGTATTTAATCTTATTCCGCCACTGAATACTCTTCCCCTGGAGTGTTAGCGGCGGCGGCTGACGATCAGCTTTTCTAGTGATTATGGCCTGAGTTTTCCCCACGTTCACGGAAAGTCTCCACTTCCCGAGCCATTCTGGTAGTACGTCTAATGTGGGTTGGAGCAGCTTAGCTGCTCGGATTCTATTCATTGACGTGGTGATATAGGCAGTATCGTCTGCGAAGAGTGCCAAACTTGCTCTTCCTACCACCGGGATATCATTGGTGAACAGGGCGTAGAGGAGGGGAGAGAGGCTACTCCCCTGTGGCACCCCCGCTTGTAGGCGTATCTCACGGGAGAAATGATTTTCAACCCTTATTACGGCCCTTCTGTTGGTAATAAATGACTTAATAATTTTGTAGAGTCGTGTATCCACTTCGTTGGTCGTTGCGAGCTTATAGAGGAGTCCCTCGTGCCAGACACGGTCAAAAGCCTTCTCCATATCTAGGAATACTGCCGCCGCGTACTCCTTCTTTGCGTGGCATTTAATGACCGTGTCTACCACTCGGGTAAGCTGTAGCGTTGTGGAGTGTTCCTCTCTGAAGCCAAATTGTTCAGGCCTCAGGGCTATAGATGGCTTTAACATCCTCAGAATTATTTTCTCAAACACCCTACTCATAGTATTGAGTAGGGTGATCGGGCGGTAATTTGTTGGGTCGCGAGTATTCTTGCCTTGTTTCGGGATCAAGATAATTGTCCCGCGCTTCCAATCTTCCGGAAAATGGCCGGTACGTATAATGCCATTGTACAGCCGGGTTAGTGCGCCTACTGCTTTGGCCGGCAGGTGGCGCAGCATATTATTAGATATATTGTCTGGCCCCGGCGCTTTCCTAGGGTTGAGTGCTAAGAGAGCTCTCTGTACCGTTCTTGGCGTCGTGAAGAGCGGCGGGGAATTCGGCTCCTGTATGAGGTGCGGGCCTGTCAGGTAGTTGTTGACAAACTGGCAGACCATTGTGTTATGATATTCGTCTTTTACTGGGTAGGGTCTAGCTGAGTCCTCTATTACTGAGGCGAATATTTCCGCTCTATCTTCAGCAGTGAAGTAGAGCTGGCCATTACTAAGCAGTGGGCGAGTCGGTTCTGGTATGGTCGTCACATTGCGGCATAATTTGTGCAATGACGGCGGGTACTCCCCTATCGAGTCGATATGTGCGAGCCATGCTTCATTAGCGTGGGCGTCTAGTGCCGATTTCACCTCGTCTGTGGCCCTATTTAGTCTAGCTTTTGTGACGGGGCATCTCGTACTTTGCCATAAGCGTCTAAGCGCTCTTTTCTTTTCGATTAGGCTAGCTATTCTCACGGGTAGATTTTGCAAAGGTCTATTCCTTATGGTTCGCCGGGAAGATTGTTCGGCGGCTGTTCGAATACATTTTGTCAGCTCCCCGGTTAGCCACTCAACATCTTGATCCGTCGATATCGGTCTAGAGACGGTGGTGTTGATTATTCTGGCTGAGTATGCCGGCCAGTCCGTGGTAACTTGTTCTCTAGGAAATTGAACTCTATGCGGGGCCAGGTTAATCTCCATCAGGACAGGTCGGTGGTCCGATGGCAAGTCTAACAAGACAGATTGTTGTGGCATAGTATTAAGGCCCGCCAGGATGGCAAAATCTAAGACATCCTGCGACATTGGTCCATAGTAGGTAGGTTCCTCCGGTCCGTAAATCTCATACCCTCTATTTTCGGCATGTTGCATCAGTCTTGTGCCCAGTGGTGTGTCAATTGACGCATTCCAGTGGGTATGTTTGATATTATAATCCCCCGCCATAATTGTAGGTGTGGGCGTATTTAATATTGTGTCCATATCTGCCATAAGGGTCGTGTGGGGGTGGCCGGGGGGGCGGTAAACGGCGAAGATCCTCATTGGCCGGTTCGCCACACTGATCAAGACACCCAGCGCGTAGAGCGATTGATGCTCCGCGACCGGAATGCACTGGTGGACAATGGATCTCTTGATCAGGACCGCCAGCCCTCTATACGCAACCCCTGCTTGTGTGGTCTCGTCTTTTCGAAAAGTAAAGTAGTTCGATATTTTAAAACTGCTTCTTGGGGTCAAGTGGGTCTCTGAAATGAGCATAATGTCCACATTATGCTCTTTAACAAAGGCATTTATTAGTCCGGTCTTGTTCTTTACAGTCTGGGCGTTCCAGTAAACAACTCTTAACGTGTGACGCATTATGGAATTAAGAGCTGTTTACATAAGGTATGTACTGCAGATAGCCTTCCTTTGGGGCCTAGGAGCTTATCTTTCTGTCGGAGCATTTTGCCCATCGCCTCCAGCCCCTGTCTGAACTCTTCGTCGGAGTCGTAGGCGTGTGCGTCGGCGGTTCTCTTGTTTTGGGCCTTCCCGCGGCGGCGGTTCACGCCTCTAGTCGCGTTTCTCAGGCCCGCTCTTCTTCCATCATTAGCCGGGGCCATTATGGCTATGGCGGAACTGTTGGCACTTATGGCATTGCGCGGGCCCCGCCTTCGCGCGCCATGCCTCTACCTGGACCCCTCTAAACATCGTCAGCTCGTCGATGCTGTAGATGGTTGAGGTTGTATGGGGGTCTCTCTTCAGGGCCACGAAGAAGACGCCTCCCGGGCGTCCTCCCCTGGCCGGGATAAATTTGGCCACTTCTGGGCAGAGCCCTTTTGATCTTAGGGCGGCTTTCAATTCTTCCGGGTCAGCGGCGGAAGATACGCCTTTAATTGCAACTTTAAGTAGCTGCTCTTCCTGCAAGGAGTAGGAGTACCACCTGACTCCTTCGGACTCTTCTATTTCCGAGAAATATCTTTGTGCGAGACGGTACTCGTTCTCGTCTTCAGGGAAGATACGCACTCCGTTTCCAAACGGTCGGGCGTTAGCTGACCTCCCCAACCTTTTCGCTATCTCTGTAAGGTGATGTACACAGTTGTCAAGGTTCTCTACGACGATAGGAGGATATTTTGTTACCGTTTTCTCGGTAATATTCGGTTCTGTATTGTTATTTGAAGTTGAAGGGGCTGTGCGATCAGCTGTACGATCAGCTGTGCCTAACTCCCTCGCACTTTTCGTGGCGGGTGTTTGAGCTGAGAGCTCCGATACGGCCATCTCTTTCGCTCTTTTCGTGGAGGTTGATTGGGCTGAGAGGTCCGATACTGCTGACTCTCTCGCCTGCTTCGACGAGGTTGTATGGCTTGAGAGGTCCGATGTTTCTGTCCCTCTCACATTGGGTTCCGTACGTTTTGTTGTCGTCGTTTTCGCGATCGTCTGTCTCACAATCGGGCGAGTTCCAGCGATTGTCCGCTTCTCTCGCGGTGCCGCCACTGTCGCGTACGACGTTGAAGCAACAGGTTTCGGCAGCGACGGCTTCTGATTGGCCACGCTCATAGTCGAGGTGGCGGGCCTTGTAATCGTCTGTGTGACCGATCGTACTGGGGTCGGGGTCCGTGGCTTTTCTTGTGGAATTATTATCCTCGGTTTTGGCTGCGGTTTGCCTTGTTCCGGCGCAGGCGTCGGGGTGGGTGATGGCGTCGGTGAGGATGATGATGATGATGTAGGCGGCGTTACTTTTTCGACCGTCTGGGCGGAGGAGACCTGTTTAGGCTGTTGCGTGGGCGGGCTATCCGCTTCACTGGATTGGGACTGTCTGGTCTGAGAGAGGTCTGTGAGGGTGCGGGGTCTGACACGCCTCTCGTCAGGGTCGATGTCATCGTCTTCGCGCTTCCTCCTCACAGCGCGACCCAGGGGGCTAATTTTGTAGATGTAAGCTGGGATTTCAGGTGGAGCTATGGTGCCTCCCGTCGCTAAATGTAGGGCGGCCTGGTCCTCTGTTTTAATTTGGGTGCCTTCCGCCTCCGCCTCCCGCAGGCGTAGGAAGAGGGCCATCCATCTCAGCATTTCTTTGGAGAATGTGTCCGTCCCTACCAACAGCGCTAGGGCGTGTAGATCCCGCTCGTAGCGGTAGAGCGCATCTTCATCAAAAGATGATTGTGTGGCGTATGTAGGCGGTTCCTCATCTGGTGAGGCCGGGGAGGGTCTGTACTGGTTTTGGGTCCTTGAATATAGGCGTGGGGTCGTCATGTGGGTAGTAACAGGGTCCATGGGGGTGCGTGTGGTCGTCATTTGGGCAGTATCAGGGTCCATAGGGGTGCATGTGGTCGTCATTTGGGCAGATTCAGTGTCCGTGGGTGTGCGGGTGGTCAGTGGGGTGATTGTCATCATCGGCTGGCCCTGCCGGGGGCCTTTGTTTACACTGCTGCCCGGCGTTGCCATGGCAGCAGGGGCAGTGCAATAAACAAGCACGCCGTCGGAGTCACGCGTCGAGCGATGTGAGCGAGATGGGAGGCTTACTCAGCAACACAGCACTTCGCGACTATGACCGCACACGTCGGCGGCGAGGGCGTGTCTTGGCCGACAGGCCGATTTTGCCGGTATTTAAAGTGATGCCGCACCGTCAGATCATTTATGGCATCCCTTAGGCATACCGCACCTGCGCTAATAAAAGTACATCTGTGTGTCCTATAATAAAAACCCTCATAATTATTTATTGCGGTTAATCTTTTTGTTACTCATAAACTTCTAATTACTTTATTGCTATGTCTAATAATGTTTTACAATTGTACTAATTCTTTATTTATTCTTCAATAATATTGATCGGATTGAGCCTCAAAAGAACTGTATTGTCATTGTATATGTAGATATACGATGCTATAAGTATTTGTACTAGCATGCGTAATAATGATTTAATTTTCATTCATTGGTTTACCTTTCATGAATAATGAATATTCTTAACTCTTCTTCAAGAAATAAAATTGAAATTAAATTCTTAGAAAATCGATATCAAGAAAAAGAAAAGCGATGTAGAATAAAATCCGCAGTACATATTTTTGGTTTAACACTCATCGATTATCGGTTTCATGGCTGGGATTTAAAAAAGTCATAAAAATGAGTGTAATGGGGTAACCGTAAACAATATGCGAATGAAAGAGGTCTATAAGAAAGATGTTATTAAAGAGGCCGTCAGTCTAATCAGAAGTATCGGATCGAATGATGCTCTTCACATAATATCTGTCCTGTAAAATAATACCTTAAAACGACAAGTCGTGAAAATAAAAGAAACTCAGCTAACTACTAAGCTAACAGCTACTAAGTGCAGTTGAATAAATCGAACTTTACGAATGTAAGTGTTCAATAGTGGTTATTATCGTTGGTCCGAGCAGCTTAAGGACATTCGACGTGATTTAGATCAAAGACAAGTCCTTGCCGTGTCATCGTAGTTGGCATTTATAAATTGTCATAATTTTCATTTTAACTACCTATGTCAATATTGATTTTAAAGAATATTTAGCATGGTCTGAGTGCTTGTACATCTATACTAATATTATAAAGAGGTTGTAGCAATGTTATTACAGTTATAATATCATTAGGTTGTTGGGGGTAATATCTGAATCTACTAAACCAATTTTGAAAATTATTTTACCAATAGAAAGCCGCGTTATTTGTGAATGTCATAAACTATACACTAACCCGAAAAATAAAAAGAATTTTGTGGTGGTCAGATTTGCAAAGTAAATCGGATTTAAAAAAAAAACGGCCGAACGAAAAACTTTTTTACGAATGCTGCCTTAACGATGTGAGATATATGATTGAGTTCTAGAGAAAAGTTGTAAAGGTGGATAATGATTACAAAAAAGTCATCAACCTGCTGTTGATGACTTATATTAAAGTCAGAAAAACATTTTTTTTTATATTAAAGAATAATTTAAATCGTTAAGTGATGTAATAAAAACATTCGATTTTAGTCAATTTGGTATATATCAGAAAAGGTAGGAAAGTGTGTTAAATGTTATAGAAATACGCTCTTTCAGGAGCATATCTAAAGATACATTAGAAGGTCGCATTATAGATACATAGAATTGTTGGTCTGGATGAAAGTGTTATCCTGCTAATATGAAATACGCCTATACTTAGTTAATTTGGACATGTGACCTTATAAAAGAATGATTATAGGGGAAAGTAGAAGTCAGCGTTAATAGTAACAAAATTATATGAGTCAGATAAAGAAAATACTAATTCTAAGGAAAGCAAGAAGCACTAGAAATCGGCCCTGATAAATTGTTTCTTATCAAGCTGAAATATGGGCAAACATTTTGGCATCCTCTTTCTATACTATAACCGTATATGTCCCGGTAGGGTTATGGCACTGAACATTGATAGTGTATAGATACTCAGACAGTAGGTTATCTATGTAGGAGCTTCGGGCTCACTACTGCACGAGTCTAGACTGACTTAGACAGCGTAACAATAAGACTCGGAGTGCATAAAATAGAATGTTTATTTCTAACTCCATATATGGTATTTGTACACATGCGATAGTTCAATTGTTTGAATTACTTATTTTATCTATCTATACTATAATAAAACTGTAACAAGTCGAAATCTGTACATTAAATATTTTTTGAAAATTTTAATCAGGGTAGACTATGTTATCGATATAGAAGCCAAAAATAATCTTTTTACAATTTTTGACTGTCTGTCTGTCTGTCTGTCTGACCCTATGATCACGCATCACTCTGAAACTACTGAACCAATCTTGACGAAACTTGACATAGTGATAACTAATACTACGAGATTACATCAAATGTACTTTTTATCCCATAAAACGCAAAGGGTTCTCCAGGATAAAGGATTAAAGTCTAGAATCTAAACCCGTATTACTCTGAAAGTACTGAACCAATTTTAACGAAACTTAACACAGTAATAACTGATATTACAAGGCTACATCCAGGATACTTTTTGTCCCATAAAATGCAAGGGGTTCTCTAGGATAACGAAAAACAAAAAATTGTAGTTAACGTAACTAGACTTTTTGCGACACCTTAGTACAAGAGCCGGCAACGTTGAAAGAACAAGAATTTTAGATTACCTGGTTCTTTAATATATCAATATTTTTTTTTGTATCATAGGAGGCAAATAAACAGGTGGGTCACGTCACGTTAAGTGACCACCACCTTTATAGATACTAGCAACACCAGGGGTGTCGCAAGTGCGTTGCCAACCTGTATATGGGGGAGGGTAAGGGAAGGCAAAGGAGGAAAGGAGAAGAGAAGTGGGCCTCTGACGCTCTCACTGACCAAACGAAACACTACAATTCAAGCGCTTTTATTTCACGTCGATTTTCTGTGAGAGGGTGGTATTAGCCCTAAAGGACACTTGGTAGCCGGTTAACGTTGTATTTTTAATGTGCGTTTTGATTTAATTAATTTTGATTTATGAATAGGTTTAGGAACATTTTTTTTCTGTAACTTTTAAACGCAATTAAAAGCATGAATTTATCACAGTCAGACACATTTCTTTATAAACAATTATATATATATATATACCCGCTGATATATTTTATAAATAAAAATAATTAATTTTAAACCAATTATTTTTTTCCATAACAAAGAACAAATTTCATTTTATTAAACATTATTGATATTAAGATTTCACCATATACAATGCAACAACGATAAACGTAACGGTATGTACGTATGACTTGGGATTGACGCCATTTTAAATATATGCGTCGTCGATCATCAGGCTATACGAAACCGAAATAGCTTGGGCCGGCGAGGTGAAATATCTCGGCGTCACATTAGATAAACACTTAAATTTCAATTCACACACAGATAGAGTGTGAAACAAAGCCGCTATGGTCTTGGGTCATCTCTATCATTTGCTTTGTCATAAGAGTAAAATGTCCCCCAGACATAAACTCACTTTATATAAAACTTGCATCCGTCCGATTATGACGTACAGTTGTTCGGTTTTTGCACATGCGCAAAATAGTATTCAAAAGTTACAGGTTCTCCAAAACCGAGCCCAACGTAAAATAACCGGTGCCCCATGGTACGTCCGGAATAAGGACCTCCACAGGGACCTGGAGATGCCTTCTGTCTGGGCGTATATAAAATCACTCACACGTAGTTATTTCGAAAAAGCCGCGAATGATCCCTGCCCTTTAGTGGTATCCGCCACGAATTATGAACCCGTACCTAACGCTGCGCAGTATAGAAGACAACCGCGACACATTCTTACCGACACTCCTGATTCAATCACGTCAGCGAAAGATCAGTAGCAGCCTGTCTCTTCAAACAAATCGTGTTCACGTCCACGCCCGCATGATCACTATCACGCCACCGTGGTCTGAGGGTAAATTTCGCTCCCGCACAACAGATTAGGCCCCGCTCGGCAACGGCTCAAGCCTAGGTCCGTTCCCTCGGTGGGGAGCCCTTGAATACGTTGCTCACGTGATACAGTGACACAAAACTTTACACCACTGCTACAACATCACACACATCACCTATACACACATGCACGCCTACACGCTTACATGCTGTTTTTCTTTTTCAGAAAAATAAACACACAACAAAGAGTTCTACCCTTATTTTTCCCTATCCTATCCTATATAGTTTGGAGAAATTTTTCTGACACAAAATACATATAGGAGTTGTTGAGGCACGCATGCTTGGTACACATGCATGTTTTAATAACTTATATACTTATATCTAGATAGCTTAGCTTAGGTTAGATCAGATAGGTTGCAATTTTTGCACAAAACAGGCGACAGCCCAAGCCGAGGTGTACCGTGCACCCTTGAGTTGGTCGCCCAAACATCCCAAGTCGGTTGAGTGCCTTCAGCGCTCGACTCAATAGTTCGGTGAAGCTGTAAAGACCTTACCAGGTCAACAGCGTATACAATTCGAAAAAAAAATGCGTCGATAACACACGCTGCCACAATTATCGCTATCTTTATCGTGCAGCCAGTACTGCACTAAACTATAACTATAGCTATATTCTATACACATTATTTTTATAGCAATAAATCGGTCTAAAAATTGAGTAATAACTGAATTAGTGTGGAAGATAAAATTTGTACTTATTTATATCTAAATATAGTAATAATAAAATTACTGCTATTCTAACATGGGGTAAGATTACTTTTATTTTTATTTCCAGAAAATAGCATTAAGCACATTATTGTCAATACCAAAAATGTCTTTCAATAATAATTCCATTTTAATAACGTTTCTAAGTTAATGGAAAAAGCATCTTAAAATTATTTAAAAATCAACATTTTTGTCTGTGAAGGTACGATATGCACAAATAAACGCAACTCTTA
>JACEII010000006.1:4427725-4563013 GCA_014332785.1 Antheraea mylitta
GTAAAGACCTTACCAGGTCAACAGCGTATACAATTCGAAAAAAAAATGCGTCGATAACACACGCTGCCACAATTATCGCTATCTTTATCGTGCAGCCAGTACTGCACTAAACTATAACTATAGCTATATTCTATACACATTATTTTTATAGCAATAAATCGGTCTAAAAATTGAGTAATAACTGAATTAGTGTGGAAGATAAAATTTGTACTTATTTATATCTAAATATAGTAATAATAAAATTACTGCTATTCTAACATGGGGTAAGATTACTTTTATTTTTATTTCCAGAAAATAGCATTAAGCACATTATTGTCAATACCAAAAATGTCTTTCAATAATAATTCCATTTTAATAACGTTTCTAAGTTAATGGAAAAAGCATCTTAAAATTATTTAAAAATCAACATTTTTGTCTGTGAAGGTACGATATGCACAAATAAACGCAACTCTTACCGGCAGCCAGGTAGCCCGTTGTTAGGATGAATATAATGTATAAAACTGGTTTGATTGATTCTTTCCGGTATGGCCTCTGCCTATATAGGTAATTTCGCCAATATCAAGTGTGACAAATACACGTTATGTATTTAATGCCAAATATTCAGTATAACAACGTAGAATAATCTACAATAGAAACATATCAACATAGATAAATTATCAAGAAGTGATAGGCGCTATGTTGTGAATGGTACAGAGATTATTTATAAAAATGTATTAGAAATATATTTAAAATACGTTTTCGAAACAGTTTGCAACTCTTAGATTATAGTTTCAAGCAAGTGATATTTGACGGTTCGACGGTTGACGGACGATGTTTGACGCTTCGATACGGTGTTCATATATTTTTCTTTAATATAATGGAGTATAAAAAGTTTTTAATACAAGTTGGTTATGATAAAGTAAGCGGTCGAGATGTTTATTTAGTTTTATGTAGGTTAGTTTTTATCTTAATTGAACCTGGTAGATGTTTTTTTTTTCTCGAAATGACTTCGCTATTGACAGAGCAAGGTCTTAACAGCTTTACCGGACTACAAACAACGGAGTGGTAGATGATGCCACGAACGGGTACTAGGCTTATTTAAAATAAAAATTACATGTAATCTGGGTATATGTTTCAGTGAATCCGTGGATAGTTTGGATTTTTGGAAACGGTAGTTGTGGCTGCAACTGGATACCAGTTTTATTCATTTTTTTTTGCGTTTAAAAATACAATTGAAACCAGTGATAACCAATTTGGTGCAGACGAAGTTGCACGGGTCAGCTAGTACTATAATAAAACTGTAACAAGTCGAAATCTGTACATTAAATATTTTTTGAAAATGTTAATCTGGGTAGACTATATTATCGATATAGAAGCCAAAAATAATCTTTTTACAATTTTTGTCTGTCTGTCTGTCTGTCTTTCTGTCTGTCTGTCTGTCTGTCCCTATGCACACGCATCACTCTGAAAGTACTGAACCAATCTTGACGAAACTTGACATAGTGATACCTAATATAACGAGATTACATCAAATGTACTTTTTATCCCATAAAACGCAAAGGGTTCTCCAGGATAAAGGATTAAAGTCTAGAATCTAAACCCGTATTACTCTGAAAGTACTGAACCAATTTTAACGAAACTTAACACAGTAATAACTGATATTACAAGGCTACATCCAGGATACTTTTTGTCCCATAAAATGCAAGGGGTTCTCTAGGATAACGAAAAACAAAAAATTGTAGTTAACGTAACTAGACTTTTTGCGACACCTTAGTACAAGAGCCGGCAACGTTGAAAGAACAAGAATTTTAGAATATCTGGTTCTTTAATATATCAATATATATTTTTTGTATCATAGGAGGCAAACGAACAGGTAGGTCACGTGATGTTAGGTAACCACCACCCTTTATAGACACTAGCAACATCGGGGTGTCGTAAATGCGTTGCCAACCTGTATATTGGATGAGGCTAAGGAGAAAAGGAGAAGAGAGGTGAGCTTCCGGCGCTCTTACTGACCAAACGAAACACTACGATGCAAGCACTGTTATTTCACGTCGGTTTTCTGTGAGAGGTTGGTATTAGCCCGAAAGGACACTTGGTAGCCGGTTAACGTTGTATTTTTAATGCGCATTTTGATTGATGAATAGGTTTAGGAACATTTTTTTTCAGTAACTTTTAAACACAATTAAAAGCATGAATTTATCACAGTCAGACATATTTTTCTATAAACAATCATATATATACCCGCTGATATATTTAATAAATAAAAATGATAAATTTCAAACCAATTATTTTTTTTAGCAAAGAACAAATTTCATTTTATTAAACATTATTGATATTAAGATTTTACCATATACAATGAAACAACAATAAACGTAAATGTATGATTTGGGATTGACGCCATCTTAAATATATGCGTCGATTATCAGGCTATACGAAACCGAAATACCTTGGGCCGGCGAGGTGAAATATCTCTGCGTCACTTTAGATAAACACTTAAATTTCGATTCACACACATATAGAGTGCGAAACAAAGCCGTTATGGTCTTGGGTCGTCTCTATCGTTTGCTTTGTCATAAGAGTAAAATATCCCCCAGACATAAACTCACTTTATATAAAACTTGCATCCGTCCGATTATGACGTACAGTTGTTCGGTCTTTGCACATGCACAAAATCGTATTCAAAAGTTGCAGGTTCTCCAGAACCGAACCCTACGTAAAATCACCGGTGCCCCATGATACGTCCGGAATAAGGATCTCCACGGGGACCTGGACCTGGACCTGTCTGGGCGTATATAAAATCACTCACACGTAGTTATTTCGAATAAGCCGCGAATCATCCCAGCCCTTTAGTGGTATCCGCCGTGAACTATGAACCCGTACCCAACGCTGCGCAGTATAGAAGACGACCGCGACACATTTTACCGACCCTCCTGATTCAATCACGTCAGCGAAAGATCAGTACCAGCCTATCTCTTCAAACAAAGCGTGTTCACGTTCACGCCCGAATAACCACAGATCACGCCGCCGTGGTCTGGGGATAAATTTCGCTCCCGCACACCAGATTAGGCCCCGCTCGGCAACAGCTGAAACCTAAGTCCGTTCCCTCGGCAGGGAGCCCTTAAGTACTCTGCTCACGCGATACAGTGCCACAAAACTTTACATCAGTGCTACAACATCACACACATCACCTATACACACGTGCACGCCTACACGCTTACACGCAGAGAAATAGACGACAAAGAGTTCTACCCTTATTTTTCTCCATCCTATTCTATCTTATATAGTTAAGAGAATTTTCTCCGATACAATATACATACAGGAGTTGTTGAAGCACACATGCCCGGTACATATGCATGTTTCAATAACTTATATACGTATATCTAGATAGATTAGCTTAGGTTAGCTCAGATAGGTCGCGATTTTTGCACAAAACAGGCAACAGCCCAAGCCGAGGTGTGCCGTGCACACTTAAGTTGGTCGCCCAAACATCCCAAGTTGGTTGAGTGCTTTCAGCGCTCGCCTCAATAGTTCGATGAAGCTGTAAAGACCTTTCCAGGTCAACAGCGTATACATTTCGAAAAAAAAAAATGCGTCGATAACATACGCTGCCACAACTATCGCTATCTTTATCGTGCAGCCAGTAGTACTGCACTAAATTATACCTATAGCTATATTGTATACACATATTATTTTTATAGCAATAAATCGGTCTAAATATTGAGTTAATAACTGAATTTGTGTGAAAGATGAAATTTGTACTTATTTATGTCTAAATATAATAATAATAAAATTACTGCTATTCTAGCATGGATTAAGATTACTTTTATTTTTATTTCCAAAAAATAGCATTAAGCACATTATTGTCAATACCATAAATGTCTTTCAATAATAATTCCATTTTAATAACGTTTCAAAGTTAGTGAAAAATACATCCTAAATTTTAAAAATCAATATTTTTGTCTGTAAAGGTACGATATACACAAATAAACGCAACTCTTACCGGCAGCCAGATAGCCCGTTGTTCGGATGAATATAATATATAAAACTGGCTTAATTGATTCTTTCCGGTATGGCCTCTACCTATGTAGGTATTTTCGCCAATATCAAGTGTGACAAATACACGATATAAATTTAATGCCAAATATTTAGTGTAACAATTTAGAATAATCTATAATAGAAACATATCAACATGGATAAATTACCAAAAGGTGATAGGTACTATGCTGTGAGTGGTACAGAGATTATTTATAAAAATAAATTGGAAATATATTTAAAATACGTTTTCGAAACAGTTTATAACTCTTAGACAATAGGTTCAAGCAAGTGACAGTTGACGACGCTGTTTGACGCTTCGATACGGTGTTCATATATTTTTCTTTAATACAATGGAGTATAAAAAGGTTTTAATACAAGTTGAGAATAGTTATGATAAATTAAGTAGTAGAGATGCTTACTTAGTTTTATGTAGGTTAGTTTTTATCTTAATTGATCCTGGTAGATGTTTTTTTTTCTTCGAAATGACTATACTATTGACCGTGCAAGGTCTTAACAGCTTCACCGGACTACAAACAACGGAGTGTTTGATGGTGCTACGAACGGGTACTAAGCTTATTTAAAAAAAAATTACATGTAATCTGGGTATATGTTTCAGTGAATCCGTGGATAGTTTGGATTCACAATTGGAAACGGTAGTTGTGGCTGTAATCGGGTATCAGTTTTATTCAATTTTTTCGCGTTTAAAAATACAATGGAAACCAGTGATAACCAATTTGGTGCAGACGAAGTAGCACGGGTCAGCTAGTTTATAATATATTCAAAGGTTTCAGTCTGTCTGCCAAAGAGGATAACATATTCGGTGGCTATGTATAAATTAGACAATTATATCTACTGTAATCGTAACCTTTTTTTACATTTAGTTACTAATTGTGGTTATATATATTTACTTATATATATTATTATATATACACACTATATTAAACTGAGTGTTTGTATGGATAATACGGATACCTCCGATTCATTTTACTTTGGTGATTCTGTTAATTCATCGTCTGATTCCTTAAATTTTAATCTAAATGATAAACCAAATTATATCTTCACCCATTTTCCCAAAACTTTAAATATTTGTCATATTAACGCTCAAAGTATCCCGGCACACCATGCTGAACTTCTTGATTCTTTCCGCAGCGACTGTATTCACGCTTGTCTGATATGTGAATCATTTTTGAAGCCGTCATTACCCTCAACTTTTTTCTCGTTACCTGGCTATGTTCTTATTAGAAATGATTGTATAGGAAAAGGAGGTGGCGGTGTGGTCATTTATTTACGCTCTGATATCAAATATAAAATATTATCTCAGTCTACTTCCATATACTCTAGGGATATGGAATACATCTTTTTAGAGATTACTCTTAGTACAATACCGTTTCTTTTAGGAGTCGTATACGCACCTTCAGTAGTAGATTATTTTGATAGATTTGAACAATTACTTGAAACATATTTACCTATGTATGATCACTTACTAATAATGGGTGCCTTTAATACGTGTCTTTTGCGAAATGTTAACCGGTGCAAGAAACTTAACCAGATCACGGACCCTCTGAATGTAAATATACTCAAATCTGATACTACTCACCACGTCCATAATTCGCATTGTCTGTTGGATCTCGTTCTTACCACAAATCTTGACCGCATTTCCTGTCACGGACAACTTGAAGCGCCTGATTTTTCACATCATGACCTAATCTATGCTTCCTTTAGGCTCAAAACTCCCAGATTCATAGCGAAAATCGTATTCCAGCGCTGTTTTTTACGTTTAGACAAAAAGAAACTGCTTTATGATGCACGAAATATAGATTGGTCACAGATTGTGGGTGTTGACGAGATCGACGACAAGGTTACTCTCTTTAACGAATTTATATTAGAATTATATGACAAACATGCTGCGTTACGTCCAGTACGTGTAAAACGACCTCCAGCTCTTTGGATGAATGATGAAATTCGTTCACTCAGGTCTCGCCGAGATCGTTTAAAACGGAGGCATAAGAAAAATCCTACAGAAGAAAATTGGAGTGCTTTTAAAATGCCAGAAATCGCTGCAATCAGGTTGTTCGAAACGTAAAACGACGATTCTACTACTCTAAAATTGAAAAATGTGATTCAGAGGATGTGTGGAAAATTTTACGTACATTAGGGTTCGGGAAGAAACAGCACGACACAAACATTACTTTGGATCTAAATAATTTAAATCGGCATTTTTCAACACCGACTCATGTCCTCAGTGATGGCATAAAAGTCTCAACTATTTGCAGTATACGTAATACTGATTGTTGAAAAGACCCGTTTACATTCTCTCCAGTTACAGAAACGGATATTTCAAAAATCATAATGTTTATTTCAAGCAGTGCCGTTGGTTACGATGGTATTGGACGTGACCTCATAGTTTCATTATTAGATATTATCTTACCTTCACTAACAGGTATTATTAATCATTCTCTTCTTTCTGGAATATTTCCTTCTTTATGGAAAAACGCACATTTAAGACCTCTTCAAAAGCAAAGCCATCCTACTGAGTTTGTACATTTTCGTCCCATATGTATCCTACCCTTTTTGTCCAAAGTCCTCGAACGAGTTGTACACAGACAATTTACAGCGTTTTTGAATCAGAATTCTGTCCTCAATCCTTTTCAATCTGGGTTTCGTCCCGTACATAGCACATGCTCAGCATTGGTTAAAATTACAGATGATATACGTTGCGCTATGGATGACAGTAAACTTACTCTTCTAACGTTAATTGATTTTAGCAATACTTTTAACTCTGTCGAGCACGACATTTTATTAACTGTTCTCTCTTCTCTTAATATGTCACAATCAGCTATTGAGTGGTTTTCCTCTTACCTCAAAGGACGTCGACAACGTATTAAGGTTGATGAATTGTATTCTGATTGGTGCGATGTGGTTGCTGGAGTACCTCAGGGTGTTGTCTCCTTTACTCTTTTCTGTTTTCATTAATACCTTGGTTTCTAAAATAAATCTTAGTAGTTATCATCTATATGCAGATGATGTTCACCTTTATCAGCACTTCGAACCTGATGCCGTCTCTGAATGCATACAAAATATGAACGTTGAACTGAACCGTGTTCACTCATGGAGTGAAGAATACGGTCTATTAATTAACCCCGAGAAGACACAGGTCATAATTATAGATCGTCGAGACGCGCAGATTGAGTATCGAATCTCTGCCTAAAGTCACCTGTAATAACTTTGGATTAGAGTATCATACTCAGGTTAAGTATTTAGGTCTGTATATTTCCCAAGACTTGTCATGGGCTCAAAATATTAATACAATTAGTAAAAAGATTTATGGTGTAATGCACTCTCTCAAACGATTCCAAAAGTTTTTACCTACATCAACCAAGAAAACCCTTGTCAACTCTCTTTTGCTCCCTATCATTGACTATACAGACGTAAACTATCCAGATCTGACTGAGGAGTTGCTTAATAAACTTGATTGTCTGTTAAATTTGTGCATCCGTTACATCTTCTAACTTCGTAAGTACGATCATATTTCTAAATTTCGTTTGCAACTACACTGGCTTGATATTCGTGCACGTTTTTGTGAAAGATTTTTTCCCTTATCGAACTGAAAAAACTCTCCTAATTTTCCGATAAAAATATATGGTGGGGCTGTCGGGGCGGATATGCTGGTACTCATATGCGTCTCGACAGCTCAAACATGTATGAATAGTTAGCTAGGTTAGCTAAGATAGGTCGCGATTTTTGCATGCAACGGGTAACGGCCAAGCCGAGGTGTGCCGTGCACCCTTGAGCTAGTTACCATTATAAAATCGGCTGAGTGCCTTAAGCGCTCGCCTTAGTAGTCCGGTGAAGCTGTTAAGACCTTGCTAGGTCAATAGCGTAGTCAGTTCGAGAAAAAAAAAAAAAAAAAAAATCGTGCACGTCGAAATGCTCACATACTGCATTTTCTTTATGGTATTTTATTAGACCCTCGTTCTCCATGATATCTCCAAGAACGGTTCATATTCTTGGCTTGGCTTTGGCTCATGGTCGTGATCTCCGTTCGGCATACACCAAAACTCTTGAGATCCCTCAGCACAGATCTACATTATATTCAAACTCCTTCACAGTAACTGCCATATGATTATGGAACGCGTTACCGCGTCGACTTCAAGATATTGAAACGATCAATAACTTTAAAATCCAACTACACCACTATTTATTTGAGAAACAGGTGGCAGAGTGTTCGTGATTTTACAATTTCTATTTATAATAATTTTTTTGCTGTATATATATATACACATATATATACATAAATAAACATACATACAAATATATAACCATAACAAAGATACAATAAATATATATATATCGGGAAATCCCTATGGATACCCACTCCAGCCGGGCTGCTGAAGGTGGGTTATGTCCGACTTGCACGGACTAAAACCCCATCGTTGTAATTGTAACCTAGTCTAATTATATTGTACTGTTAAAATTATATCAATCTCTAGTCTAGATTTAATTCAGATACATCGATGTTAATTCAATCCAATCAAGAAGTCTATTATAGTCCGGTCAATTTAGATATTCGAAGTTACCGAAATTCCCACCTAGCTGAAAATCGGTAAGATTGTTTAAAATATCATTAAAAACAAAATTCGAAAGTTCCCCATCTTTCTCCTGTAAGGAAAAAATTTTATTCAAGGTCAAAGGTAAAAAAAATAAGATTTTCGCGATTTTCAGCAAAACGGTAAGTTTTATCATAACAATACCTCAGACAAAAATTGTAGATCATAAAATTATCTACAAAAAATGTATTATTACTTTTTTTCTACGGGCCACCGTTTTTGAGATGTAACGATTCAAAAAGTTGTAAAAGTTGTAATCGTCATAATATGCACGTTTCCTCGCCACCTATCAGGTAGTGTACTTAGCGTGTTTTTTTTAACGTGGTTTCCCAGTAGACCTATTCCACGGGTCAGTTTTGATCCTGTTTAATTTGAAACTATTGAAAAATAATGGATATTAGCAGAGATTGAAAAGATAAAAGCAATTTAAGTTAAAAAAAAGTAGTGAAATTTAATCGTCCGAGTCGTAACTTTCAAAATCTTCTTCTTGTTCTTCTTCTTGATCTTCTTGTTCTTGTTCGTCTTGTTCTTGTTCTTCTTGTTCTTGTTCTTCCTGTTCTTCTTCATCTTCATCCTGAGTGCATGTAAACTGCGTTAATAGCAATGTATCGCATGTTGCCTCGTTGGAATCAAATGGATCCTCTACTATTGGTGATTCAATATTAGAGCACAACCGGCTTTGACAATGTGTACATGCCGGAAAACAGAACAGTCAGACTTTTTTGCAGCCACATTTAGCACTGCATCCCTTTTTGCAGTTGCAAAAAATCGAGTTCAGCAGTTTTTCCGGCGCAGATGGAAGTAAAGTGTGCACTGGTTCTAATGAATTGTTGACCAACTTCCAACCCCAGTCTGTAGGGTCTAGCTGATAACCAAGCCACACTTGAACTTGGTAATATACCCTAAAAAGATGTTGATGAGCAGCAACTGAGGTTGGAGGAAGAATTGTACTAATTGTACTTGTTTTTTACTTTTGGTGTTTTTAATGAAACATGCATATCTATACTTTTCTAAGCAGGTAGTTTTATTTTACCTAATATTCTTATAGTTATAACTTATGTATATTTTATATTAGTAGTGTAAGTTACAATGACCGATAGAAAAGTATTTTAACATATATTACAACTATAGAGATGTATATATACGTGGCGTACTCATGCATATTATGACGATTACAACTTTTTGAATCGTTATATCTCAAAAACGGTGGCTCGTAGGGAAAAATGTATTAATAAATTTTTTGTAGATAATTTTATGATCTACAATTTTTGTCTGAGGTATTTTCATGATAAAACTTACAGTTTTGCTGAAAATCGCGAAAAACTCTTTTTTTTTACCTTTGACCTTAAATTTTTTTTTTTCTTACAGGGGAAAGATGAACTTTCAAATTTTATTTTTAATGATATTTTAAATAATCTTACCGATTTTCAGCTTGGTGGGAATTTAAGTAACTTTACTCTTATTTTTTGGTCTAATTTGACCGGACTATAGTTGTTTCCTAGATATTATTCTTTGCTACTAGTAAATTTCCTTTTGTTAGGAAATTTCATAAACAAGCGTCTTCTTCAAACGACAAGTAAGTAGAGTCTCTTCTAGCGATGCAATGCCAACTTAAGAAAACTGTTTTGGAGCAAATCGACAATAACTCTCCTTTTATCAAAATACTTAAAAGATGTAGACCTGAAGGGTACAGATTTTAACAGTTTAGAATGTAAATAAAATTGTAATGAATATTGAGCATATGATAAGGATGAACAGTGAATAAGAGAAAGTGTTACTTTACTTTAAGTTGCCCCGTCGAGTATTGATAAAGCAACCTACCGTTGCATTTGTGAAAGGATGTGATGCAATCATTTAATTAATTCTCTCCGATTATGTGTATCTGCCTTGAATTCGATGTCTTGTTACGTAAACTTTGCGGTATTGCTTAAATGTTATATACGTGCATTTTTTGTAATAATATTCATGCTTATACAGGAATTGTGTAGATTATTTATCAATTTTATGGAACAGTTAATAAATTACTTGAGTTTAATAATTATTTTTCGGTGTATATAAAACGTATATAGTTTTTTTCTGTCCATGCCTTTGCAAATTAACAGTATTAATTGCAAATATAATAAATATGTACGAATTTAAATTATTCAAACGCAATCTAAATCAATTTTTTATGTCATAGGAGGCAAAAGAAGTTGTGGGTTACCTGATGTTAAGTGATCACTACCGTCCATAGACACCAGCAACACCAAAGGAGTCGCAAGTGCGTTGCCAGACTGTATTTGGGATGGGAAAACGGGGTGCGTCGAGGAGGAGAGGTAGGTCTCCGGCGCACTCGCTGGCCGAACGAAACGCAACAATGCAAGCACTGTTACTTCACGTCGGTTTTTTGTGGGAGGGTGTACTACCCGGGTCGAGGCGACCCATTCATGCTGAAATCAGTTATAGCTTCAACGTGGTTCTACCACCGACTATATACAATATATATTGCGATGTGATGTCATAGTATATCTAAGCAGTTTACTAGACGTTTTTAGGTCCTGGATAGTAAATATAACGTTATTACGACTTGTTGTAAGTGATGTGCCTAAATGATAAATAAATACATACATTTTGTCTTTACTGAATTTAAAGTAATGAAAGCGAAAAGATAGTTTTCTAATAATTAATCTAGCTTATTCTAATCTAGCATATTGTTTTTTATTTACTTTGAAAAAAGAAATAGAAAAATTTAGATTTGATCCATCGCTTGGGAACACTATTTTTTCTGGTTGAAAATTACCTTTATGTAACTCCGACATCGTTTATGCAAGATTTCACAATGATTGATTGATTAGTTAAGCCGTTAAAGCTTAACAGACAAACTCACTATTGCATTTATAATATTAGTAAGGACAGTAATTAACAATATTTGTATACAAATGACACATAATTATGCATTGTTTTTATCACTACTTATAATCAGTAACGAAGTACAGCAATTAGCAAGTAGCTATATACTGTAAATTAGTAATTATCTCGCGGGTTTTTATCCACCTGAAGCAGAATAGGTACAGCAACCGTATTTGTTTTCTAGTTTTATTTACAAGTCTTATTTATTACACTTTTATTATTTTTTTAATGTTAACACCTTTAATTAACCTTAGTTATTGTAATATTTCAAGGTATTTCTTGGTTTATTCTTTATTAAAGATTTTTTGACACGTGACCACTTCGTTAGGCGCTAATAGGCATTATCAAGCTGTAGAACTTTTCTCTAGAATTCAATGATATAACTTTTATCGGTAAGGCATCGTTCGTAAGAAACACTCACAAATAACGTGGCTTTCTATTGGTAAATGAAATTTCAAAATTAGTTTAATAGATCCAGATATTACCTCCTGCCTCG
Source organism: Antheraea mylitta (assembly GCA_014332785.1). Lineage (NCBI taxonomy): Eukaryota > Metazoa > Arthropoda > Insecta > Lepidoptera > Saturniidae > Antheraea > Antheraea mylitta. The sequence continues at coordinate 4,439,735 of JACEII010000006.1, forward strand.
CAACTCACAAACTATACCTCTTTATAATATTAATATGGATAATTAATAATCAATAGCTTCTGCCCGCGAATTCCTACGAACGGAATATTAACTCTAAGCCAACTAATACGCAACGGAAGCTCTAAAAAAAAAACTACTTTTGAAAATATCTACATTGGTCCTTCGTTCTTATTGGTTTTAGCGTAATGGTATATAATAGCCTATAGTCTTTCGCGATATATGAGCTATTTGATTCAAATCTATAAGATTTATTATATAACTAGCTGACCCGTGCAACTTCGTTTGCACCAAATTGGTTATCACGCGAAAAAATTGTTTCTTTTTTTTATCGTAGCACGGCAAAATGCCTGCACTATGCCTGATGGTAAGCACAGCACAATCCAAAAACAATAGCGACCACCGAGTGACACACTATCCATCGCTGGTCGCCACTATCATGCCGGCCTACAAAAAGCTGGATATGCACAGGCTGATCCCGAAACGCGACGCGCAGAAGCGAATCACTATTACGGATTTTTTCGTCATGTACATGGTGGTTGTGACCCAGTCAGGCTGTAAAGACCTACCACCCCGCAAATAAAACTGATACCCGATTGCAGCCACAACTACCGTTTCCAATTGTGAATCCAAACTATCCACGGATTCACTTAAACATATACCCAGATTACATGTATTCATTTTTTAAATAAACCTAGTACCCATTCGTAGCGTCATCTACCAGGATCAATTAAAATAAAAACTAACCTACATAAAACTGAATAAACATCTCTACCACTTACTTTATCATAACTATCTTCGACTTGTATTAAAACCTTTTTATACTCCATTGTATTAAAGAAAAATATATGAACACCGTATCGAAGCGTCAAACATCCCGCCGAAAACGTCAAATGTCACTTGCTTGAAACTATTGTCTAAGAGTTATAAACTGTTTCAAAAACGTTATTGAAATATATTTTTATAAATAATCTCTGTACCACTCACAACATAGTACCTATCACCTTCAAACCAATCGCGGTCGTCTTCTATACTGCGCAGCGTTGGGTACGGGTTCATCGTTCGCGGCGGATACCACTAACGGGCTGGGATGATTCGCGGCTTTTTCGAAATAACTACCTGCAAGTGATTTTATATACGCTCAGACAAAAAGCATCTCCAGGTCCTGTGGAGATCCTTATTCCAGACGTACCATGGGGCACCGGTGATTTTACGTAGGGCTCAGTTCTGGAAAACATGCAACTTTTGAATACGATTTTGCGCATGTGCAAAGACCGAACAACTGTACGTCATAATCGGACGGATGCAAGTTTTGTATAAAGTGAGTTTGTCTGGGGGATATTTTACTCTTATGACAAAGCAAATGATAAAAACGACCTAAGACCATAAGACCAAGACCATAAGACCAAGGCTTTGTTTCGCACTCTTTCTGTGTGTGAATCGAAATTTAAGAGTTTATCTAAAGTAACACCAAGATATTTCACCTCGCCGGCCCAAGGTATTTCGGCTTTGTAGAGCCTGATGGTCGACGACGTATATATTCGAGATGGCGTCAATCCCAAGTCATACGTTTACGTTTATCGTTGTATATGGTGGTCAATAATGTTTAATAAAATGAAATTGGTTCTTTGCTATGAAAAAAAAAATTGATTTGAAATTTATTATTGGAACGAAGTTCCTTACGGCAGGCTTGGAGGAGATAGGTATTTTGCTGCGCGACTGAACAGAAAAAAATGTGATAGTAAAACCGTAACGAAAAGTGCATGGAATAAAACAGTTAAATAAGACGTGCGCAAGCGCGACATTCGTATACACAAGCGAGTAGTGTATAATACCTTTCTCTTTCTCTTTTTTTGTAATTATTTCTGCTTCTATGTAATTTTATGTTGTCAAACAAAAATAAAGAGACATATTTTGTTATTTTAATTGATAATTTGAATTACGATTACATAAAATTGAGCACGATTTTTTTTTCCAAATAGTGTCGATTCTACATTAGCCGAAAGAACTTCGTTCCTACCTGGTGTCCCACGACACCACATTCTTTTTTTTATTTATAAAATATATCAGCGGGTATATATATGATTGTTTATAAAAAATGTGTCTGAATGTTTAATTGCGTTTAAAAGTTACTGAAAAAAATGTTCCTAAACTTATTATTGATTAATCATAAATCAAAATGCCTATTAAAAATACAACGTTAACCCGCTACATAGTGTCCTAAATTCTGTCTATTGATATATTGATAATTTCTGTAGGTGGTAGAGCCACGCTGAAGCTATTACTGGTTTCAGCATGAATGGGTCGGCTCGTTCGGGCTAATACTGCCAGAATACTTACAGAAAACCGACGTCAAATAACAGTGCTTGCATTGTAATGTTTCGTTCGGTCAGTGAGAGTGCCGGAGGTTCCCTTACACTCCCCCATATACAAGTTGGAAACGCACTTACAAATCCCCTGGTGTTGCTAGTGTCTATAGACGGTGGTGGTCACTAAACATCACGTGACCCACCTGTTCGTTTGCCTCTTATGATATAAAAAGAATATATTGATGTATTAAAGAACCAGGTATTCTAAAATTCTTGTTCTTTTAACGTTGCCGGCTCTTGTACTAAGGTGTCGCAAAAAAGTCTAGTTACGTTAACTGCAAATTTTTGTTTTTCGTTATTCTGGAGAACTCATTGCGTTTTATGGGACAAAGAGTATCCTGGATGTAGTCTACTAATATTGGTTATCACCGTGTCAAATTTCGTTAAAATTGGTTCAGTACTTTCAGAGTAATTCGAGTTTATATTCTAGACTTTAATCCTTTATCCTGGAGAACCCTTTGCGTTTTATGAGACAAAAAGTATATTTGATGTAATCTCGTAATATTAGTTATCACTATGTCAAGTTTCATCAAGATTGGTTCAGTACTTTCAGAGTGATGCGTGTGCATAGGGACAGACAGACAGACAGACAGACAGACAAAAATTGTAAAAAGATTATTTTTGGCTTCTATATCGATAACATAGTCTACCCTAATTAAAATTTTCAAAAAATATTTAATGTACAGATTTCGACTTGTTACAATTTTATTATAGTACTAGCTGACCCGTGCAACTTCGTCTGCACCAAATTGGTTATCACTGGTTTCAATTGTATTTTTAAAAGCGATAAAATTGAATAAAACTGACACCCGATTGCAGCCACAACTACAGTTTCCAATTGTGAATCCTAACTATCCCCGGTCTCACTCAAACATATACCCAGATTATATGTGATTTTTTATGTAAAACATCTATAGGCGCACCCTAAACTTAAATCGGCCATGGCGACGTTCGTGGTGATTACACACAAGCTTCGCACTATTAACGACCCTATCAGTAAAGCATAAGATTCAAATTATTTTTCTAAACTATTATAATAAAGAGGAATCGTAGTATTTTTGTATGTTAATTACGAATAAACTCAAACTACTGGACGGATTTCGATAATTCGTTTACCATTAGAATGCTACATTATCCCTTAGTAACATACCGGATTAGGCCTCCCACGGCAGTGGCTGAAGCCTAGGTTCGATCCCTCGGTAGGGAGCCCTTGAGTGCGTTGCTTGCGCGATACGGTGACACACAAATATACATCACTGCTACAACACTACACGATCACCCCCACACACGTGCACGCTACACGCTTACACATGAAAGTGGAAGGGTTTACTTATTCCCCTTATCGAACTGAAAAACTCTCAATTTTCCAATAATATATATATGGAGGAGTTGTTGAGGCGTGTATGCTTGGTACACATATACGTTTCAACAACTCATACATATATAAATAGTTAGCTAGGTTAGCTAAGATAGGTCGCGATTTTGTATGCAACAGGCAACAGCCAAGCCGAGGTGTGCCGTGCACCCTTGAGCTGATTGCCAAAATAAAATCGGATGAGCGCCTTAAGCGCTCGCCTTAGTAGTCCGGTGAAGCTGTTAAGACCTTGCTGGGTCAATAGCGTAGACATTTCGAAAAAAACCCTTAGTAACATAGGCTATATTTATTTTTTAGAAAAAAATTGGGATTTCTACTAAAATTTCAATAATGTAATCAAAGGTATGAAAAATTTTTGGCATAAAATGTATTTCATCGCATGCGCCCCGATAACTATGAATGATAGAACAAAAATATGTTCTACAATATTAAAGAACATATTATTATCTATAAAAAAACCTCACGGCAGCATACATATGTCTACCTATTGTGATTATGTCACTATAACTCCATTTTTGAAATAAATCTTAATAAAAACGATACCATGCGTAAAAGACTATGTTATTCATGTCTATATATTAATCCATATCCAAATAAATTATTTTTAAAGTAAGACTGTTTCAGTACCTGTAGATAACTTTTTGAATTATTAAAATCGGCCATTACATTCAAAAGATATTGCGAGTTTTAAAATGTCAATCTAAACGAAATACGCGGGCACACAAAACGCAATCTTTGCACTATTAACGAAATACCTACTCAAAAACCTTTGCAACCCTACTTGTATAATTGTAAGATTCAAATTGTTTCTATTTAATATTATGTAACGTCACAATAATGGCAGAGAGACGCGTGGATAGAAATGTTTTGTCGTCATCGTCTACCGGTTCATGTCCGATCTCACCAAAGTTAAGCAATGTCGGGCGTGGTCAGTGCTTGGATGGGTGACCGCCTGGAGATATTGCGTGATGTTAGCTTTTTACGGGCCAAATTAATCTTCAGTAATTTTTTTAATGTATAGGTATATGTATTTTTTATATTTTTAAATTAGGTGTAATATAATATTTTTATAATATTACGGAATTGGTTTTTTTAATCTTACTAATATACAAATACACTGGCCAAAGTCTGACCTAGATAGATTTCAATTACATGTTTTTATTTTTAAAAGAGAGGAGGCTTATTTTCTGCATTAGGTCGAGAAGAGCTGCCAAGGATGATGATGATGAAGATTATGGTTTTTTGTGACGTTACATTTCCGAAGCTACAGGTTATAATACGAACTTTGCACTATTGACGAAGTACTCAAAAACATCTGCAACCCTATCTGTATAAACATAACATTCAAATTGCTTTGTCGAACACTCGTCGTACCAGTATTACACGGCATGCACAGAAGACCTTGCGCCCTTTGACATACCGCCAAACACACCGCGCTTGCACCTTTCACTGATTTCTTTGTTACTATTTAATTAGATAATTGACTGTCTCGGATTAAACTACGCATTTTTAACGCTATTTATAAATTATGAAACACCGTTCGCAGTTGTGAATGTAACCAGTGTTTTAATTGAAAATATGTCGGACAGCGATAATTTCGGAACTGAAAGTATGCACCCTTCTACAAAGAAAGTAAAATCACACTATGACATATATCTTGATAATGCTATATCTAATACTTTTATAACATACTTCAGTTATCATCGACCAATTTTCACAGTATTAACCAGCTATTCTAAATTTGAAACCCTTGCGTTTTATGGGACAAAAAGTATCCTGGATGTAGCCTTGTAATATCAGTTGTCACTGTGTTAATTTTTGCTTCTATATGGATAACATAGTCTACCTTGATTAAAATTTCCAAATAATATTTAATGTACAGATTTCGACTTGTTACAATTTTAATAGTATAGATTAGTTATTAACAATTTTGTGGACGTTTTCGAAGCAGTTGAAATTTTTGAAAAGAATTATTATGTAAGCGTAGCCTAGAGGTAAAGTTGGCGACTCTATACTATTCTCATGACCGACGGGGAGACGGTTCGAACCCCGTCATTTTTTTTGGTTATTTGTTTTTTTTTTTATGTAGCCTATATAGCTTGAATTTTTAACTAATCTGTCTGCTGTAAATAGCACAAAGGAAAATTACCAAAATCCATTAAGAATCTCATGAACTACAAATTTTTTACTTTCGTCCGTTATTCTGGAGAACTCCTTGCGTTTTATGGAACAAAGAGTATCCTGGATGTAGTCTTCTAATATTAGTTATCACTGTGTCAAATTTCGTTAAAATTGGTTCAGTACTTTCAGAGTAATTCGGGTTTATATTCTAGACTTTAATCCTTTATCCTGGAGAACCCTTGGCGTTTTATGAGACAAAAAGTATATTTGATGATTAGCTATCACTATGTCAAGTTTCGTCAAGATTGGTTCAGTAGTTTCAGAGTGATGCGTGTGCATAGGGACAGACAGACAGACAGACAGACAGACAGACAAAAATTTTAAAAAGATTATTTTTGGCTTCTACATCGATAACATAGCCTATCCTGATTAAAATTTTCAAAAAATATTTAATGTACAGATTTCGACTTGTTACAGTTTTATTATAGTATAGAATATGTGGTAGTCTATTATAAGCTATCTTCAAATCGTACCTGTAGTTCCTGAGATTAACGCATTTAAGCAAACAAACTCTTTATTTGTATAGTTTATGACCTCAATTTGTTATGGTATTTTTTTAACAACTGGTTTTCGCTCGCAGCTTTTCTCACGTTATAGATTACATATTTTCGGTCTATCTCTCGGGAGAACGGTATATTTTTTCTGGATAAGAGGTCTATTCTTCTGTATTCCTATGATAGCGTAACACACTCACTTTCGCAATTATAATAATAGTAAATATAAATCAAGATCTTATTATTAATTCGGAGAATCATCATAATTAGTTTTTACGTGTAAAAGAGGCTTATACGTTTTTAAAAAATACTGCATTGTCGGAGCCGCACTTAAAGGTTAAACTTTGGTTAATACCTACACTAGTATCCACAAAAAGAACAAGACGATAATTTAGGGACCGGATCATGTATGTATGTTTGCTGCTGTATGTTTCAAATTAAACTTCATTTTTGTTTATTTTCGCATATTCCGTTTTAATATTAGTTTTTTTTTAATTTATTTTAGTGATTATGACAACTGTAATATTATGTGGTTGAATCCTTATGTGAAAACCGTGTAGGAGTTGTCCTTTACATTAGTGGTACATAGTCTAAAGTCACGTGCAAGTTAAATGCCATGAGTCCCCCTTTTTTGGTTATTTCTTTTTTTAACTTATTAGCACACTAGCCACGAACGTGTATGATGTAGATGATAAAATAATGCTAATTTACAGGCATTAAAGCTTTTTTAGTTTTATTTTTAGGAATATCGCGCAAGTCACGGAAGTTTATGCATCAGACGAATTATAATTGTTATTCGAGATCTCTTATTGAAGGAATTTCACGGTAATTACAATATAAGGGGTGATATCATATTTTAAACTTTAATACCATTCGTAGTATTTTTTTATGACATAGCGTTATTTATGCCTCTGTTATTCAGAACGATGATATGATATACATTTACTTTGTATTAGAAAATAGAATAAGAAAAATATATTTCGCATTCAGCAAAACTCTATTGCGAATAGTATATCTGTATATATATTTAATGACAAAATACCTTATGTATAACTAGCTACTCCCCCGACTTCGTTCGCGTGGAATAGTCACATTGTGTTAACGCTAACACGCAGCGGAAACTAACAAAAGGAAAAAGCTACCGATTTTCAAACATTCTTCATTGGTGCTCCGCTCCTATTGACATTAGCGTGATGATATATAAGAATTTTGATGTCGGTCCAGTAGTTCCCGAGATTAACGCATTTAACCAAACAAACAAACTATAATATGAGTTATAATACATACAGTGCAAATTATTTTAAACCTTTTATAATTTATACATTGAATGAAACCCAAACTTGTTTTGTTTCTTATATAAGAATTCAAGTTCCTCATACCACTTCTGCTATATTCTACATATATTAAACTTTATTACATAAAAAACAAGTTACACGTAGTATGTTATTATAGGACTAGATTAGTGTAGTTTCATAAAACGTAGTTACGAAAGTATCTGGTAAATACAAAATTAATATATATGTTAGCTTTATATTTATTTAATACTAGCTGTCCGCCCCGGTTTCGCACGATTGTACAAAGGCAAAGCATGAGACAATTTTTCTATTTACAGTTTGAAGATTTTTTATGACCATTTTTTAATCCAAAATTTTCAATTTTTCGTTCTATTTTTGGATGTTTTGTAAACTATCATTTCATTTATTCGGTAGTATATCTTTTGCCACAATGGATGCTTAATTTTTCATATGTCGATAGAGACTTATTGCTTTTATTGGATAATAACTCGGAAATGATATAAATCTCTGTGATTCCACCAAAAACGAATGCAACTATCTATGTTTGTTAAAATATATATCACGAAAAGATGAACCTTATCGTGTTATTTATCAGTTCTATAAAAGACTCAGTTTGTTTTTTTTTTCCGAAATGTCTACGCTATTGACCCAGCAAGGTCTTAATAGCTTCACTTTCTAGAACTGACTACGCTGTTGGCCAAGCCTTTACAGCTTCACTGGACTACTAAGGCGAGCGCTTAAGGCACTCAGCCGATTTTATTTTGGCAACCAGCTCAAGGGTGCACGGCACACCTCGGCTTGGCTGTTGCCTGTTGCATGCAAAATCGCGACCTATCTTAGCTAACCTAGCTAACTATTCATATATGTGTGAGTTGTTGAAACGTATATGTGTACCAAGCATACACGCCTCAACAACTCCTCCATATATTTATTATCGGAAAATTACAAGTTTTTCAGTTCGATGAGGGAAACGACTCCGTTTGTTTTTCCGAACTACTGGTAATTTTGATGTCCATAGGCGCCTAAATTGAATAAAGTGTTTTGATTTTTTTAATTGTTTCAGTAGTATTTCCAATTGATTGAATATCTGTAAAACCTGTATCACGGTTTTGCATCTTTTTTTTTCGAACTGATTACTCTATTGACCTAGCAAAGTCTTAACAGCTTCACCGGACTAAAGGTTTTGTATCAACTCATTGTTGCTATTCCTCAACCGAAAGGCTTTTAAAGGAGCTCGCAACTATTAGATAGTGTCGACGTATCGGTTGAGACTATATTTTTTGGCATATATTTTGCGTAATCTTGATCTACGGGTGTGAAATATCAAGAAATCCTGCTTTTTCACCCAAGTGCCACATAAATAAGTGTTGAAATGTTATAAAAACATTTAAAAACTCGTTGTCATCTGGACCACTATCGCAATATTAACTGACGAAAAAAAATACAATATAAAAATAGTGGTGAGTCTAAAACCAGTCTTTATTTTGGTCAACTTTTTGACATCGCCCTTTTTACACACCGCGACCTGCAAATGACATAAGCATTCGTAAAATCTTTTTGATGCGAACTCGAGTGTTGAATTGAATGCATAAATTTATGCGAATATCTCGTACATACAATTTCAAGGCAAACTGTTTACCTGTCGTTTTAAATAACTAGCTTTTGCTTGCTACTTGTCTCTCTTGTACTTGTCTTGTATGTAGTCCGATGAAGTTGTAAAGGTCTGTAAAGCCAATAGCGTAGTCAGTGCGAAATCAAAACTACTCTCGCGTTAATGTTTTTTTTTTATATCTTAGTAGACAAACGAATAGGTGGGTCACCTGATGTTAAATCATCAGCACTGTGCATAGACACCAGCAATACCATAGTAGTCGCAAGTGCGTTACCAGCCTGTATTGGTGGGGAAGGGGGAGGGATAAGGAGAGGTGGGGAGGTAGGCCTCCGGCGCTCTTACTGACCGATCGAAATGCAACAATGCAAGCACTTTTACTTCACGTGGGTGTTTCTGTGAGAGGGTGGTACTACACCGGGCGAGCCGACACATTTTGAAACCAGTTACAGCTTCAGCGTAGCTCTACCATATACCAAATCTGTTTGTTTGTTTGATCAATCCCTCGGGTATAGTTTTTTTTTGGATAAAAGTACCCAATATAGGAATATTCTTTTCTGAATTGTACACAAAATTGTATGTTGATTTGTAAGTGATTTGATGTGTAACAAACAAACAAACTCGCATTCGCATTTACACTACTAATTAGGATGGTCGAATGGCTGTAACTTGATGTTCTAAAAATTAATATGAATGCCACTGATGGCATTGTTAGAACCAAGGATGATTTTGCATTTAATTGTGCAAGTCATTCTTAACTTTAAATCCTATTTATTACATTTTCTATTAGACTATACTATTCTTCTCAAGTATTAAAAAGTTTTTTATTTGTTTAAGGGTTATTCATAAAGTACGTTCGCATTTATGGTAGAGGAGGGCTTCTAAAGAAAGTAAAATTTTGCGTGACGTATTTTATGAAAGGTTCCTTGTCAAAAATGATGTCATAATATATTTACTGGGAAATCGCCTGTTTTTTGTTAAAGTATTATCGAAATGTTAAGTAGGTGGTAAGTTTGACTTAGTAATTATCATATAGTTGAACGATTACATTAAACTTTAACAAGATTCATCCCACGGTCTGTACTTATATTTTCATTGATTCACTGTAAATTTGTGTTTATTAGTACTCACTTGCTCTAACGATTACCGTAATAGTATGGAATATATATTATTTCTGGGATTTTAGTTAATAACAAAAATTCTATTACAATTAGGAATATCATGCAAACTACTGGATAGATTTTGATAAAATTGTTGTTGTGTACTTTTAAGATACTTGGTCTTTATTTAAAAAAGAGTATCGCGATAGCTTCATTTAGTATAAAGTTATAAAGGTTTTAATGTTAATTTAACTACAATTAATATAAAGACTCCACGTTCAGAGATTATGTATTTTCCTGCCGTGGAGAAGTGAGGCCATCGGCGTAATGCTTATGTTTTCCCTCTGTACATAAAATATATTGTTGAGATACTAAACGATAGAGACGAATTCGAGGGTTATCATTATCACCAGCTTTTAAGAGACCCACTTCGGGGCCATAGGCCTCTTCCCGAAGGAAGTTATGTGCATAATCGTCATGTCAGCTCGTGAAGTATTGACGATATCAAATTCTGAGAAATCTACAGTTCTATATTTTTCCTTATACAGTAGTACTCTAAGAACGTTTCTAAAGTTTAGGTTTCCTTACGGTATTTTTCTTCGCCGTCAGCCGATGGTGTTACCGATTTAAATTAGTAAATTTATGCGAATTCCGAAGAATTCGTTAAAACATTCCGAGGATAGAACGATATTCCATCAGTCATACTGACCACCTACGACTTTCAGCTATCAGCTACTATTTAATATATTGTGTGTACAAACATAATGTGTGTTGGTTTTTGTTAATGTTTCATTGTGCTTTGCTGAGAGGGTACAGGGACTTAAAGGTGTATTTTTTTTTAAATATGCAGACGCATCATTCATGACCATTAATTACATAGTATAAACCAAAGTCCTCTTCCACCTCTGTATGTCTGTCTGTTCGCGATAAACTGAAAAACTACTGTACGGATTTTTATGTGGTCTTCATCACTAGATAAAGTGATTCGGGAGGTAACCTTGTGTATATAATAGGATAATATTTTCAAAGATTTTTTTATTATTGGAGCGGTACAACGATCGCCGTCCCCGCTAGTTATTTATATCTAATAACGAAATATAAAAGCCGAACATTCCAATAATATAAATGTTTGATGAGCCAAAATCTCTACATAACTGCATCATCCTAAATGTTATTTAAATTAAGCACTATAGACACCGTATTTTCGCAAGTATATATGAATCACTGTACCAACAGTATAATGTTAAGAATTAAGATTGCATAACACTGTGTGAATCATTTGTACATTACAAAAAGTTTATGTTGGTTAAATGAAAAGATACAATAACATTATTTTTCGTCCACGTCTCTCCTGCGAATATTTAAAATGATGACCTACATTCGTAAATTATTTTAAATAATTATCATTGTACCCTACCCCACCTAAGTAGGATCGGCATATGTTTTCCTCTTCCACTTTCTCCCGTTAGATGTCATCTCAGTATTGACAACTTTTATAGGCATTATCGGTGTTGTTACAAAGAAGTTAAATACGTATTAAATATTTGCTTTAAAAAGGTTTCGTACTAAATGCGTCGCGCTCGTCCGAGGCAAGTTGGCGTTGTCCTTTTTTCGCGAGTCTAACCTAACCAAACCAAAGCGAGACAAAAGAGCAAAATGGTGAACATTCAGCGACCGCGGTGCATTTGAAACGTAACATTTTTAAAGCAAGTACTCAATACGTATTTAACTCTTTTGTAATAACACCGATTATTTTTCACACACTCTATCCATACCTTTTTAGTTTCTCCATTACTCCTTTATACTCCATACTTAAAACTTTTCTATTTACATGTCTTTGGTCATGATATACCAATACCGTGGTAACTTATTTACTTATTAATTTTCTTCATTCTGACTCTTATCCATACTTATATAATGTATAAATATATACATATTTAAATAATATTTAATCTCGTAAGATATTCACCGCTTTGCCTTGACGGTCGTTAGTCATGTACTACTTGAATTAATTCACGGAAGTTCCGGGGTCGTTTGTGTCAATAGCCGAATGATATTTATAGTTTGATAACTAAATCTATCCTTAACGAGTAGGCAGCACGCAAAAAGCGGTTTTTTTAATTAAACATAATATTAATAGGAATGTAAATTTGTTTGTTTGTTGTCAACGGCACAGGACACAGCATTTGTGATCAGAAAAAAAATTAAGCCGTCACGGGATGCCTGGCAGATGTGAAACATGGAAATTGTTTTAAATAAGTTATATGCATAAAAGAACAGGTTACGATAGGAATCAGCTATGGCATAATGAAAAGATAAAGCATTACAAATTTGATGATTCCATAAAATAATGACTGTTCATTTATTTTATTACATAAATATTCATTTTTATTAAATACAAAATACAGAAATTCAATTAGGTGCAGGCGCGGTGTGTTTGGCGTCATTTATTAAAGGGTGTTAGGTCGTCGGCGCGTGCCTCGTAATACTACTAGAATGAATAGCCGACAAAACAGTTTGAATCTTATGGATCGTTAATTTTTGAGATTTGCGTCGCCACGCCAACAATCAAGGTTATCCTCCGCCTATAGATATTTCACATTAAAAAGTAGTACTCTCAAGGGATATTGACGTATTGTCGCGAGCGAAGCCGCCTGTAAAAGTTAGTAATAGTTACATCATGATCGAAGTACAGAAATTATCAATTAAGAAAATAGTGACAACATTATATTATACTTAATGCATAGGTCAGTAGGACAAAAGTCTTAGAGAACTCTATGGAATGTTCTCAAAAAGTCTAAGTAAAATCTAAAATTATGATACAATAATTCATACGTTTTTAAATGGTTTTACGAGCATCATCATTTCAAACATAATGTGTAATAAACCTCTGTGCATTTTTACTACAAAAGTGGTTGACCACAGTTTTATGTGATGTTAAATTACGATGTGGTTTAAGATGGTAAACAGGTTAAATCTGGACGAGGCACTGACTCTCAGTGTAACTGTCAGAATACACTTATAGGTTCTTGACGACAAACTTTCAACTTGAGAATAACAGCCAGCGTTCTAAGAAACTAAATAAATCAACATAAATCAAATACGAAACAAAGGAGTTAAAAGGAATAATTAAATAACGAACCTAAAAAAGATCTCTAACCATAATATCAAAGGAGAATTGGAAGTGCGAACCCCAAGCGTCGCACATAGAAGTAAACGGCCAACGCTGCACCACGTCCCGATTTTTAAATCAAAGTGAAACGTTCCGCGCGGAACAGGCTCAGTCCCGCTTACGGGGATAACTCAGTCGTTTGATTTGTGCGTTTTGATTTGTTTTTCTTTTACTATTGTTATTCGGAATACGAATAAGACTTGAGTATTTAACGATTTCAATGCCTATTTTTGCTATCTATTGTCACGTTAAAGTAATTTGAACTCAAATAAAAAGATAAATATTCAAAAACTTTTGATAATGTACGTTTTTTTACTGTCCCGCTTCCGACGAAGAAATTCCACTGTTTTCACTCAAAAAAGTTCCAAAATCAAGACATTGCAAAAAAAACTGTCAACGCTCATAATAGCTTACCACGCGGGCTTAGATAATCTTACCACTTTCTTGTTACAACTTACCTATTTGCTACAACAAGTAATGGGGGTACAAGCATAGCTATTGTAGTTTACGTTAAGGAAATACTATAAACATTATTTTTTTCGAAGTTCACGTGTATGGTGTAATTAATAACAGGATTCACCTTATTACCTTATTATATTATATTACCTCACGTAGCCTTCTCTCAAAAAGGACGAAGCTTTAAATACTGTAGAAAGTTGTTTAAGATTTTGTGTAGAGTTCGTAGGAGCTGATTATTGTCTTAGCGTTTGAGTATTAAGGGATTCCTGTATATTTTATTGCAACTTTCATTTTTTGCCTTTGTATAATTTAAATAATTTTCTAAAAACCATATTCGCTACAGCGGGTTTTGCATTTTTTCATGTATTCAAGACACAATGACGAAAAAGAAGAGCAAATATTTGCAATGTCATGTTCTTAACTGTGCACATTTTAATGTTGCAATCGAACAGTGTAAGAACAAGTGATTATTTACAAGTTAAAAATTCATTTAAGATTGTGTTGAATCATATATATATTTGCAGTTGTTATTTTTTTTAAACATGTTTTTTTTTTTAAACAAAAATATTACGTTCACTGTAACAGTTCAAGGAGATTTTGCAAGTGGGTGCAAGTTATAATGTTAAAGCTTGAGAAATGAACGTAAAAAGTTTTTTGTTCTACTTTAAACTGGTCCTCGCTTAATTTGGATATTTTGTAATATAAATAAATGTCTTACGTATGTGAGGTACCTTATCTGCGTCGCGAAAATAGTTCTGTTTCTTCAGAGTTACGTATCTTATTTGGATTACGTTTGACCTATCTTTAACTTTTAATCTCTTTAGTGTTATTTTTTCATTTCTACTAACTCCTATAATCCTATTACCAATATTTAGTTAGTTATCTTTGTTAATCTTTGTCATTACTGCTAAGCTCCTATCGAAAAGCGTAACGACATTTAATCGTAATTTCGGAAATTATTCCTGATAAAGAGAAACTCATCACTTTTTTTGCAATTTTGCACAATTTTATTTGTGTCTTGTGGAGAGCTCATGTACAACCAATTGAAATAATACTTTGGAATCTTATGACTACAAATTATACTAAAATTGAATTTAATAAAAAAAAAACACATTAAATCTGATGTAGGTGTTTTTATATTTTTATATAGATATGTACTTATTTGTTTTTAATTCACATATAATCCTAAATCAAGAACTTTGCGATTAAACTGTTTGTGTTTAGAAAACTAGACTTGGAGATATATGTATGAGTGCATTTCTTTTATCTTCTTGATTTAATTGTCTAGGGTGCCGAGAATTAATTTCCTATTACACAACTTAATTAAATAATTAAGTAACGTAACTTGGGCTTTATGTATAATTATTCAAAAATCATGTATTATGATTTAATATTGTCAACGAATTAATAGAAAATCAATTTAACCTTTAAATTAGTAATACAAACAATCAAACATATTAGAATTTATTTTACGTGCTTAAAAAAATGCTGTACATTTTTCAACTGCAGTACACATACAACAGAACATGGTATTGTAAATATCATTTAATGAGAAAAATATCGTAGTACAAATACAAAGGTTATTGACATTGTCTTGTTAATTACAAACAAATAGTACGAATAACTGTCAAGGACGTATATACTTTGAATAAAATACGGTGTTATTGTACTTTACAAGTTTTAGCCATTGACATATAAAAATCTAATATATGAGCCGTGTTATTACACAAAGGTTAAAATGTATTGAATATTTGCTTATAAAAAAGTATGGATACTCTTGTATTAAATGCACTGCGTTCGCCGAATGTTCGGGGAGTAGACGCAGTACTAGTCGGCAGGTCCTGCTCCCCGGCCAATAGGTGTGAGAATGCACCATGGGGTTCTAGTCCGTGCAAGTCGGACATACCCCACCCTCAGCTGCCCGGCTAGGGTGGGTATCCGAAGGGATTTCCCCATGTATAAAAAAAAGAAAAAAAAAGTTTAGACGTGCGAAAAAGGCAGGTGCGGCAGCGGTCGGCGAGCGCGGTGCATTTAATACGTAAGTACCCAAACTTTTTAAAGCAAGTATTCAATATGTATTTAACTCATTTGTTATAACACGCACAGTATCGAATAAAAGTAGCGCTCTAAACCGGCCTCAAAAACCCTCCAATATACGTGGTTACGTACGGTTAAGTGGTTATAGTTATGCCATATACTTATAACTTTATAAATACAACCTTACCTTAATGATTTAAAGTTGTTTTTACAAACACGCAAGCATACTCCAAAATTATGCACTCGTTTGTGTGTGCCGGCTGTGAGTTGCTAAGTGTGCATCTTGTGCTTTTGTCTATAAATGGTCATGATCAAAATGTCACTTGCTATAAAGTGACAATATGATCACAGTATAAATATGAGAGAATATAGTCTAAATCGGTTAGCATTTTTGTTTCTGCTTGAATATATTATATTAGCGGGCCCAGCGAATGTTCTCCCACCCTGAGAATTAAAAAAAAAAACCTTGAAAAATTATACAGCTAAATCTTCCACGAATCACTTGGTCTACTGATAGAAATCACATGAAAATCTGTTCAGTAGTTTTTGTGTTTATCGCGAATAGACAGACAAACGTGGCACAGGAATTTGTTTTATAATATGTAGGCGATATTAAACATTAGGTACACCCAGGGTTGAGCCGTACAGAACAATGTTTGAGAGGAAATGATGTGTCTATTTTGTGTCATTAACCTTTGTAAACCCTATTGTAGATATAACTGTTGGAATAGAAAGTGGAAATCATTATTTATATGACAATAAATTACGTTATTTCGCTTCCAATAATACGTCTTCAGCGCAATACTTACCTATGTATTTTTTTTCCAGATCCATGTTTGTACATTCTCCGATTCGCCTCTCAACTACAATTTGGTGAGAAGCAGCACGAGGTTACCACAACAGCGTTACGGCTCGTACGCCGAATGAAGATGGATTCGATACAGTCTGGCAGGAGACCTTCGGGAGTATGTGGCGCTGGTTGGTCAAATACATTCTCTTTTATAAGTTTTATCTATCTGGTCCGATTTGAAAAATTCTTTCAATGTTATATAGCTCATTTATCGAGGATGGTTATAGTCTTATATCTTCTATATATATATCTTCACGCTTAGACTAATAGGAGCGAAGCACAGATGAAAAATGTTTTAATATCCGGTTTTTTTCCTCTTGAGAGCCTCTGCTGCATGCTAGCGTTAACCCAAAGTATCTATTAATCCGCGGGCGAAGTCGGGGGCAGGGGCTAGTTATGCTGTAAAAAAGTTTGTTATGTGAGCATTTGAAGATAGCCTTCCATCGTGATATAAGTTCATGTTCTTATGTTCATTGCAAAATGTAAAAAAAAAGAAAAGGTTGTATTCGAGATGGGTAATATTATGAATTTCATATAGCGTTGAATTGTTTTTGGTACTTTTGCTACCTTTGGTACCTGTTTTGGTTCTAAAACAACGGCAGCGGCTCAAGCCTAGGTTCGATCCCTCGGTAGGGAGCCCTTGAGTGCGTTGCTTGCGCGATACGGTGACACACAAATATACATCACCGCTACAACACTACACGATCACCCCCACACACGTGCACGCCTACACGCTTACACATGAAAGTGGAAGGGTTTACTTTTTTTTCCCTTATCGAACTGAAAAACTCTCAATTTTCCGATAATAAATATATGGAGGAGTTGTTGAGGCGTGTATGCTTGGTACACATATACGTTTCAACAACTCATATATATATGAATAGTTAGCTAGGTTAGCTAAGATAGGTCGTGATTTTGCACGCAACAGGCAACAGCCAAGCCGAAGAGTACCGTGCGCCCTTGAGCTGGTTTCCAAAATAAAATCGGCTGAGTGCCTTAAGCGCTCGCCTTAGTAGTCAAGTGAAGCTGTTAAGACCTTGCTGTTGCAAACTGCAACACGTGGTTCTCATATGTGCATGTATGGCATACGCATATGTATGTATGTAGCCTGCTACATAGCAAATAATGTTACTAGACAATTATGTATTGTAAAACTGATTTTGCATTTGTGGTTGATTAAATAAAAGTATACGGGACCGGAAGACTAAATAAGGCGAATGAGCGGGAACTTGTTTTGGTATATAAAACGATTAAGATACTATCTCTTATCAAGCGGGTGTTAGTGTCAAAAGGATATTATAGAGTGGATCAGTATATGAACGATAGTGATGTCTAGAATTGACTCCTCTCTGTGCATCCACTATAAGCTGTATGATGTATGTAAAAAAAATGTTCCCGGTCGAGTTTCTTGCCGGTTCTTCTCGATGGCTGGGTTGTCTCCGAACCGGTGGTAGTTTTTGACGTTCATAAGTGCCTTATTAGGGCCTAAACTGAATAAAGAAATTTTGATTTTGATTTCAATATACGTTATATATTCACAATAATTTCCACAGTGCTTCTCGTGTTGCTAATACATATAACAATATTCGATTAGTTAGTACCTTTAATCAATAAGTACCTGGACGACCGAGCTAGCTCGGTTCTTTAAAAAAACATTTTAATTTAAAATAAACTTTTAGGTTTGCTTCGTAAAATTTGCATTTTTCCACAAAAAAATAAAAAGGCTGTCACTCTAATTCGAACCGAGGTTATATGGATTTTCGAAGCAACCGATTTCCATTTGATCTATTCCTGTTTTGACAGCGGCGGTGAAATTTAACTTTATATTCTAGCTATATTTTCTCATTGCCTGAAAACTCAGATAAAAGAAAGTTTTCTACGAATTAAATCTAGCTAGATCGATTTATCGTCCCCGAAACCACCTACATATTAAGTTTCACGGTGATCGCTGACGCCGTTTCCGAGATCCAGAATATTTAACAAAATAATAATATACAAGAATTGCTCGTTTAAAGGTGAACCTTTGAACGATACCTTTGCAATTAGATTCCAGGCCATAATTTCCTTAAGGTATATTTTATTGTAGCTTTATAATTAACCGCAATTAGATATCTAGTAATTTTGAAATCAATTAATAGTTAGTCAGTTGTAGCAGGTTGGCAGGTTGTTATTGCCATACAAAATCCATGGAGTAATAGTATTTTGACAGCTCATCAAAATATATTAGTACATTGGTAGTGTTAACTGCTCGTTCCATGAGCAGTTAACACTCTCGTAATCCAAATGTTTCCAAATTGCCCTTGGGCAGAAAAATATGACAGTCACTGCTATTGATGCTAAACTTTATCAATCTTAATTATGAATCTTATATTAGGTATTTACTGTATTTAGATATATTAAGAAAAAATATTAATACGTAGTCCATATGTGAAGGTTGTACAATGACACGACTCGATGGTGCAATCGCCATAAGGATCCGTTTTTGGTAATCGTGACGTAAAGCAATTGTGTGCTTACATATTATCGAGGCCTTATTGAATATTTATTGATAGAATAAGATGAAGCAAATATTATATTTATTTAATACTAGTTTGTCCCGCGACTTCATTTCCGTCTATTTCGAAGTAAGAATGAAAGCTATGTTCTTGTCCCAGGGCCCTAGATATTCTATACATAATGTTATTGCGATTAGTTCAGGAAATTAGATCTGAGAAAGGGTATAAAGACAGAGATATTTTTACATATAAAAATGCGGATCCTTACATCTTCACATGCATCCGCGTGGACGTTCAGTAATGGCGTAATTATTCCATGACTTTCTATTCTAATGTTTACTGTGACCGTAATAAAAAAAGGTATATCAACCTTAATGTAATACATAATAAAATATATAAACAAATGAAAGATGTTTAAAATAAACGAAAAATAATTGAAATAGAAAAGGAAACAATGACACTTTTTTATTTGTACCCACGGTTTCGTTCACATGGACTTCGATTGAGGTTATTTATAAATTACACAAGTTGATATCTTGAAGGTATATTATGTACTGTACAAGTTTATTAGTATAACAGTTAATTTTACATATATTTATTAGTATAACAGTTTATTACAGGCCGGCATGATAGTGGCGACCGGCGATGGCCAGTGTGCCAATCGGTGATCGCTATTATTTTTGGATTGTACTGTGCTTACCATCAGGTATAGTGCAGTCACTTTGCCGTGGTACAATAAAAAAAAAAAATACAGTATGGTAAATAAGCTAGCCGCCTCTGACCAACGGACAGTTACCAAGTAAGCTGATCCGTATTTAATATGGTCGACGATATTGATGAGAGTTCTATTAAAATTGGAATATTATAACAACGAAATCATACATTTTTTCTATTTTTGTCCCGTACATACAAACATCGGTTTACAAAATATTTCACTGAACGGAGTGAAGCGCGTATTATGTAATTTTTTTTTAAGTGAAATTTCTAATGTGACTTCCAACAAGGTTGCGTTAAACTTTTAACGATACCATGAAGAGGGTATGAAAGCACTGTTGCATTAAACGCTAGAAACAATATGATTTCACTAAAAATCAATTTCTACCCTTCCTATTTTCATTTCCACGTTACGAAGTTTCACTTCTTCCCCGCGGAGGAACTCCGTGCACTATTTTGTATATCGATTAGAAGACGATAGACAAAAAAGAAGACAAAAATTCTGTAAACGATATTTTGACGTCGGTAACATAAAAACAACGTGTATTTTAATTTACTTTTGTGTGGTGTTGATAAACACATTGCAATGAGGAAACACACTTTATTGTGCATTCAAGGATTTATGTATACATTTATTTGTTTTACATATAGTCGGTGAGGTCACGTTAGCTTTTTTGGATTCGTTTTTATTTCGGTAGTTTATAAATTTAAAAAAATAACTGTATTTATCACAAATATTTATTCTCTTAAGTTTGAGTGTCGAATATAAATTTAAACAATTGCGAGATTTTTTTTACTGATTACCTTTGTGTATATTTATAATGGTTCTTGTTTTTTTTGTTAGATGCGGTGTATTAATTCAAACTAAAACTTGGACATTTTATGTAGAAAAGATTTAAAAATATTTACAGAAACTTACTAAGGATTCTGAGAATTCAGTTTGAATATATGGATTCTGGGAATTTAATTTGAATATCTATTTCATATTAACAAATGCCATTTTAATTCATTTGCTTAATTATCAACTGATACGTATTCATATAAATTATGAGGCTTTTGCTATGATGTTTGCAGACAGTTCGATAGAGCTTCTCAGTAGCATTTTATAAAGCACCCCATCAGTCAATAAGTAACATGAACTACGACATATTGCAAGGCAAAAATTAAAAATCGGAATGAATTCCACGGCATCCCTGTTCAAGATGTCTTTACTGGTATCTTGTATTCCTTAATTTGCTTCCTTAAAATTTAAATTTTTGGTTAGTTACTATTAGTTTAATTACAAAAAAATGTACATGAAACATAATTCATAAGAAACAACGACTAAGACCCCTCCTTCTTCATGGTGATTTTAATATTAGCGTTGATCATTCACCTATAATATATTTTTGATTATGACTGACGTTTTAAAAATAACATTAGATGTATATGTAATGATGTATCCAGAATATGTATACAGTGTAAACTCTTTATAACATCGTTCGTTGTAACGTAGAAATTACTTTAATTTGGTTGGTATACAAAAAAAAAAACGATTTATTTATTCGCTTCAGTCCGTATTACGAAAACCCTTCATTACGAAAAAAACGCTCGGTCTCTTTAAATTTTTCATAAAGAAATTATACTGATTATAAGTAGAGATAAAACAGTTAAGTACATTTTTCTTCTCTGTTTCTCAACCGATTATCCTTATTTTTTACAAATCAAAAAATTGGAATTATTAGTCCGCTACTTAATCTTGAAACTTGAGAAATGCATGAATTACTAGCGGACCCGGCGGACGTTGTAACGCCCTGATAATAAAAAAAACTTTGGTACAAATTATATACATAAGCCTTCCTAATGAATCATCCAATTTACTGGTGAAATCCGCATGAAAATACGTTGAGTAGTTTGCATAGCGGAGGACTTTGTTTTATTTTATGTAATGATGGTCGAATTCCGAATTATGTGCGATCACTTTTATTAATAAAATAATTATTTAAATTGCCTCTAAAGAACAGTGACACAAATTACAAACTAAATAATAGACATTATATAAATATTTGCACATACTTTACATACTATTAAATATATCCGTTATTTCTTTTGTTTGGTATTTCTATGTCACACGACAATACTCCACTTTAATAGTACCGTTTGAAAATTCATGCAGTGAAAACCAGTTAATAATTGAAGCCAAATAAAAATGACAATTTATATAAAATATGTAGTCGTATATTCCGCGTCAAACTTATCCATTACTCTGAATAAACCCGGTGAAACGCTAGACATTTGTAGTATTCAAGATATGTCACTTCATGGTTACATTTAACACATAAACTAATAATATGAAACCAAATACCAATAAACAAAAAAGAGCCTAAGGTAAAGTTTGTTCTAGGAATTTCAAAAGTATGGGTAATAACTTAAATAAATCTAGGTTGAATGACCAGTGATAAAACCTGTGAACGTCGAACTGGAGATAATAACTTCCGATAATAAAACGGAGAATAAATCCTTTTATTTGTTCAAATTTCAAAAATTATCCTTTGTTAGTTGGTTGGCTTCACTTTCACTTCACTTCCAATTAACCCGACGGTCATTGACACTGTGCTTTAACATAAATGCTTAGAGGATTGAGTATATTTTTTGTGTTTCTGGATAATTTGGTCAAATATTAAACGCCTACTTTTTATTGATGAAGAACGAGAATCGAGTGCAAAGTGTCCTCCATGAATATTGTTACTGTCTAAACATTCACCTGGTAGATGCGTAGAATACAATTTTATTATAATTCTATTCAATTTCCATTCGAAATCCTCGTTGTTCATATACCTCTTTTTTAGTATATGGCGTTAAATTACAACCTAATGTGATGGTGGCGAGATAATGGTGGTGACAGGTTAATGGCTGGTTCATAAGTACATCTGCCTGAAAATAGCTATACGGTGCTTGGCGACAGATTTCAACTTGTGGTAGCTAGTCAGTAGAGCTTAGAAAAAGTTCTACCATGATTCTCATTGTTGGGATTCAAACCTACGTTCAACATTATCATTGAACCATACGTTACCATTGAGCTAATCATCATCAGCTGTTGAGTCAAGACATCATAAAGTTCTAAATAAATGGTTAACGAAAATGTTGATGATAATTTTCTATGTATGTATTTGGTTATAGCACTGCTCATTGCTGCAAGACTTCATGATTTCTGCAGATCAACTGCGGATATCATTCGTATTGTGAAGGTAAACAAATCAACCCTGAGAAAACGTTTATTTGAATTTGGAGATACGCCGTCAAGCGCTCTAACCCTTGACGAGTTCATGACTGTCGACCTGGAGGAGGAACAAGATCCGCCAGCATTCAAAGCGGCCAGGAAAAGGGACAAGGAGCGGTTGCAGAAGGTAAATAAATTTACAACAGCATATTTATCATTTACAACTTAGATAATAAGGAGTTAGAAGCTAGAAAGCTTCTAAGTGATCCTTTGTCTGACCAAAGATCTGTTTCCGAGAGAAAGTACCTACGGACATAATGAACACTTATTGGCGATTGCAAACCCAGAGCAAGTACTCCGGTTATTTATTACGTTTATATTTAGTTGATATATGCGACTTCGTCGCATTTGTTTAATACCTAGAAATGTATTGCATGTATATACAGAATGAAATATAAAAAAAATTGAGCCGTCACGGGACACCTAGCAGATGTGAAACATTCAAATTGTTTAGTATAAGTTTGTATAAGCATTTATCAAGGGGCGCTAGGTCGTCGGCGCGTACCGCGTAATACCAGTATAACGAGTGGCCGACAAAACAACTTTAATGTTATGTTAATACTGTTAGGATTGCAAATATTTTTGAGTATTATGTTAATAGTGCAAAGCTTGTTATTCGTTTACTTGTATTGTTATGTCCAATCGCATCACTCCGCTTGCCCCATTTCTCAACGGCAAGAAAACACACATCGATTTATATAAATCGTATGTCCTTAAAACGTTAACAACTTGATATTAAATGAACATACTGAGATAATTTTAAATAAGGCCAAGTATCTAACAAATAAACTTAAAAAGAAATTATCGAAATGTATCTACTAATTTTTGTGTAACGCTCGAACATTGGTAGGCCTCTAAGATTTTATTTACGTAGATTCCGTCATACAACCGACAACAATACATATCAGGTTCTAGTTTTCCCACGATGCATTCCTTCACTGTCGGCCGATTGTATTACCAATTCATATGAGTGAATGTATAAATTTCAAAAATACTCATATCGCAACATGATTTCGCAGTTCGAAACTGCGGACATGGAATTGATAACCAGCTGGTTACTCTACTAGACCATTTCGACTTATATAGGATGTAAAATCATTGCGAAACTCTAGTATGCATATAGTTAACATAGTGGATAATCAATTCAGAGTTCATGTGACTGTCGCTCTATTCACTTTTAATTAATCATTACTGAAGACAAGGTCAGTTGTGAAGGAAATTATTGTGAGAAAAATATCTCCTCCAAAAATAAAGTCTACACTTCCTTGAGAACGACAATGACCCAAGATACTTGGAGGTAAAACCTTTATTCAATTTCGGCTATGGTAAAGCACTTATGAATATCTTTATTGTCATTCATATCACATCAACCTGAGAGAGGCCCACTGCAAGGCCTCTTCCCGAAGGAACATATGGACATAATTACCTCGCCACCTTACGAGGTATTGGCGATTTCAAACTTCGAGAAATTCACAATTTTATAGTTTGCCATGTATGTAAGAATATTTAATTAAATTGATTCTACCAATGATCTAATAGAAATTTATAGAGTTTTACGTAAATCCTCACCACGACACGCAGACCGACTTCTCACTAATGACGGTAGTATTCTTAATTCGTCACTAAAAATATTTCTCAGGGTCAGGTTTCCTTACAACGCTTTCCTTCATCATCAGCCAATGTTACCAATTTAGTTAGTAAATGTATTCTAATTCCGGAGAATTCGTTGGTACATGCCGGGATCCGACCCTTTCAAGAACAAACTCACATCCCACCACCCGACTAATACCCAGTTTCTGAGATACTCGGTTAAACTACCAAAAGTTATTGATTCAATGCAGTTATCCATAAGATAAACTGTCAAATGGCCCGTTAATTTTTACTGACATTTATGGTATGATTGTGTGTTCAGAAACGCGATTTAACAAGTTATTGAAGCGAAAACCCTATTGAACAGATAAACTACTGTTAAAGTACCTCAGAAACCGGGCATAAATCGGCTTATTTTATATGAACATGAAAAATGTAATTCTATTTACAAGCTGTTGGACGAAGAGGACGGTGAAAAAGAGCTAACCGAGCTACAGAAAGAGATAGATGCGCAATTAGACAGAGATTGTGCCAGAAGAAAAAATAACAGCCTTGCAGTTATTACAGAATCTCCGAGTTCCATAGTTATTGGTATGTTCAAATGTGTCTATTGTTTTTCTTTACTTCCGTTTGTACTATTATCAGCAGCATTAAATGGTCATCAAATATCTACTTTTATTTGATTCAGTGACTTACAATTCACCTGCTGACACGAAAAGTGCTAATTCATTGCTTCAGTCATTATCACACTTCACACATATGGTCTAAGTTGTTTGACTAATTTGTAGCGGCTCGATGAAATAGTTACACAGCATTTGATGATAACAACTTGTGAAAGAATAATGTATGATCATGTATAATCAATTAGATTGTTGAATCGATATCCTTTAACCATTTACGAAATTTTACATCGAATGATCATAATAACTCTATAACGATACCTTCAGCAGTTCTAACTTGATTGAGCCTCAAAAAATTATATTTGCAATTTATATATGGAAGATTCATTCTTAGAACTCCATTACTGGCTTTGGTAATTTCAGATCAATCCAGTATTTTAAATTGTCATTAGAAGGTCAAGTCTTAATTTATTTCACTTCGTATGTGGTGGGATCTCGAACAAATGGGTTCATAATTTCATTTAAAAAATCTTTTTCACTTTTTAATAATGTTACTTGCTCATATTTGGAAACGCTTTAAAGTCATGATTTCCAGATGAATGTATTGAACTGTTCTAATGTAAATCTTATTGTTTTTTATAGGTATAAATAGAAAATACATGATAATGCATTCATGAGTTAACTTATCAGTGTTTGGAACTGGACGGCACGATAACATGATAATTGTTTTAACGAATTGTCCATCACGTCTCCGTTCGATACAAGGCGAGACATGATATCGCGTTCTCTGTCTCACATCTAAATGTTGTTATTAATTGTTGTTTTATCATACATTGGCCTCGACATGATGTAGACGTAATTCCCGCGCCACTGTACGTTTAAAAAAAATTCTAAGATTCACACTAATTTAACGTTCACTGAAAGGTCACGATAAGTATAGTTATGTTGTTTAAATTAAGACAGAGTAATTAAAAAAACGACGCCTGAATTTATAATTAATTGTAATTTACAGTTACAAAGATATTTTATTTGTGATAATTTATGCGAGTTTTAATAAATAATTAACAATATTCATATCTGGTATTAGCAGTAGTCAAATTAAAAAATAAATGTTAATTATAGTATATTTCAATCTTTAGTATATAAAGTATATCGATATATCTTTAGTATATCGATATTTGTACAAAAGGGTACTTACTAGCTTATACGATAAACTTTAAAACATAGAGTTTGCATATCACATAGCTAACTAAACCCAAGCTTTGTGTGAGGGAATCAGTTCGAAGCTATTTTATCAGTCTTCTATCTTCCAGTGAAAATCATATTAAAATTTGTTTATCCGTTTCGGAAAGTAGCGCGGACAAATAAAAGACACTTCAATTTTATTGTATATGTATAGATGAGAGCAGATCCGAAGACTCAGATGCATCGAGATTCGCTGCTGAGGATACCCTCAACATAATAGGGGAGATAACGAAAGATTTGAAACCGAACAACGAGGAGACGCAGAAAAATGATAAACTGAAATTGGAGAGAGGACTCGGTGAGACCCAAAAAGTTAGCCTAGCATAGTTATTACTGTTGGAGTATGTGTTATATAAATTGCTTAAAATTTAGGTGCAAATATGTACTTGAATAATCCATATAGATAAAAATCCATCGCCGAATGTATGTCGGCGTATCACATCAGAACGACTACACCATTTTTTTTTATTTGCTGTTGTTATAAGAAGGTCTTTATTAAAGTAAATGTTGGAAAAATAAAACTGAAGAGTGAAATAAGTTAGTTAAATATCTTCATATAAAAAGTAAGTGAGAAAAGACAGTCAGATTTCAAAAATATTGACAGAGTGACATATTAAGTTGACATTTTATTTCATTACATGGTCTTACTGTAAAGATAAGATTTGGTACCATTATCTTCTTTAGTACATACATGTGAAACCAGAGCGAACAGCGAATATTATTCATATATTGTAAACTAGTTTCTACCTGTGACTTCGTTCGCCTGGTATAGTTATTTTGGTCTAACACTAACACGCGGCGGAAGCTCTCAAAAGGAGAAAGCATTTTGAAACATTTTTCATTGTAGCTCCGCTGTTATTGGATTTAGCGTGATGATACCTATAGCTTCCGTCGATAAATGAGCTATCTTACGCTAAAAGAATTTTTCAAATCGGACCAGTAGATCCCGAGAATGGCGCGTTCAAGCAAACTAACACTCCAGCTTTATAATATTTATATAGATATACGTAATTACTAGATCTGACAACAATTTACGGATAATGCATATTTACAATCAAACTAAATCTAAATCGATGTTAATTGGCTATGTAAATATGAAAGTGAATATAATTCGGTATTTAATATTGTGATTGTAACATTTTTAAAAATTTTAGATATGCAAAATTCTGTTATAAACATGTAGAACTGTGACACTTAGACACTTTTTTATACGGTTTTAGCATTCGACCACAATATCTTGATGTTAAATGACCATATGTTCTAAGATGTTAAACTTTTTTTTTATATCATAAGAGGCAAACGAACTGGTAGGTCACCTGATGTTTTTTTTTTTTTGTGGGACGGGCAATTGCCATCCCTCATCTGTCGTGGGGAAGGCAGAGACATTTTCCAGGCTTTGGGTCTACGGATTTAGGCTTATCTTGTCACTCGTCTCTTCCTTCAGCATCTGCATTCTATCTTTTTCTTTCCTGCTGTCATTGCTTTTGGCGACTATAGTTATAGTTATCACAAACAATGCTTATCCGTTCCATTTCTATATTCCATTCCTAGGTTTCCATCTTATGCTTTATTTGAATTTATTAGTTCCAGTACTCAGAATATATCTCTTACGGTTTATATTTCCTTCTTCTTTTCTCTTTTCTTACTCATTCCTCAGTTTTTCCCTTTATGAGATACAAAATTTTCTTCTGGACTTTTCGGATACATTTGCCTAGTCATTTTGATGATTCTCTTCTATTTTCCTGCTCTTCTAATCTTCCGCTCATTGTCTTTGTCACAGGTTCAGAGAACTGTTTGTCACATTGATTCATTGACTCATTGATATAGTATTTTTCTCACGTGGTTATCCTGTGCTGCTCATCAGCACTTTTTCGTTTGATTCTTATTTTTAAAACATCAAAAATATGAGTCAACATTGTGCTCTTTCAGAGTTTCTGCCGGGTTTTTGTCCACTTCCAGGATTTCCTTTTCCCCAATTGGGCCTGGCCCAATCCAGTTCCAACATCCTGTCAAATTACCTATAATCCTTCTTTTTGCACTTTGCTTCATTGATAGTTCATGATCGCGTTTATCAATTACGTCAAAGGCTTCCCGCCATCTCGTGGTTGTTTCCGTACGCTACGTTCCGCCTCGCTATCCCATCCCATTTCGCTCTAGTCGGGCACTTAGTATCAAAGGCATTATGCTCTTCGTTGTCCGCTTTATCCAGGATACAATTCTTGCATCTAGGGCCCTTACCCTGTTTGGTCACCTGATGTTAAGTGATCACAACCGTCCATACACACCAGCAACACCAGAGGAGTTGCAAGTGCGTTGCCAGCCTGTGTTGGTGGGGATTAGGGAGGGAAGGAGTAAGGGTAATGAGAGAAGGGAAAGGAAGGGATATGGTCTCCGACGTTCTCACTGACCAAACGAAACGCAACAATACAATCACTGTTACTTCACGTCGGTTTTCTGTGAGACGGTGGTACTACCCTAAGAGACCCGACCCATTCATGCTGAAACCACTTACAGCTTCAGCGTGGATCTACCACCAACAGTTACAACATGTTAACTAGCTCTCAAGTGCAAAAAAATCTTAAAGGTCCGGATTTGGCTTCGATATGCTTAATCCAGCCGGAAGAGAAGCAAGCAGATAAGTTCTTGAAACCAGAGCCGAAGCCTCAGTTCAGTAAGGACCTGCACAGCGCCGACGAGATGATGATGAGCCAGAAAGACGAAGAATACGTTAGTTCATTGATCATGAGTGAACAGGAAGCGTTGTACAAGTCGCGAATGTGGAATAAAATTAATGCTAATTATTTGAAAGAGCAGAAAGGTGAGATGATTAATACAGCTAACTATATAAAAATCCAGTGCTATGTTTCTCTGAACTCCGAAATTACTCAACCGATGTTCATGAAAGTTGGCATTTATATATTATTTGGTCCAACTTGAGACATTTGATGTTTCGAATAATGGCGTCAATATTTTTTGATTACAGAAAGAATAAATGTTTGTCAATGTTGATTATTATTATTAACGTAAGTTTTATCAGGTTCGAACATATAGCTTTTTTTTCTAGAACTGACTACGCTATTGGCCAAGCCTTTACAGCTTCACTGGACTATTAAGGCGAGCGCTTAAGGCACTCGGCCGATTTTATTTGGGCAACTAGCTCAAGGGTGCACGGCACACCTCGGCTTGGCTGTTGCCTGTTACATGCAACCCGCGACCTATCTTAGCTAACCTAGACTAAATCACCATTCATATATGTATGAGTTGTTGAAACATACAGGTGTACCAAGCATACATATCTCAACAACTCTTACGTATATTTCTTATCGCAAAATTTCTAAACTATTTCAGTCCGATAAGAGAAAAATTTAAAACCCCTTTTTTGTGTAAGCGTGCACGTGTGTGGGGGTGATAGTGTAGTGTTGTAGCAGTGATGTAGATTTTTGTGTCAATGTATCGCGCAAGCAGTGCACTCAAGGGCTCCCCGACGAGGGATCAAACCTAGGTTTGAAGCGAGGCTTTAGCTGAGGGAGGCCTAATCCGGAGTGC
Source organism: Antheraea mylitta (assembly GCA_014332785.1). Lineage (NCBI taxonomy): Eukaryota > Metazoa > Arthropoda > Insecta > Lepidoptera > Saturniidae > Antheraea > Antheraea mylitta. The sequence continues at coordinate 4,470,142 of JACEII010000006.1, forward strand.
GGGCTCGAACAGATAGCGCTTTAAATTAGTTTTTTAATAAAAAATTGTATGTGCGATTGTTATAAATATATCATAGATGGCGCTACGTTTTTTTTTTCAACATCTGAGCCACAGTAACACGTGGCCGGCTCAACTAGTAAAGCTATATACATATATATAAAATCCACGTCAATCTTTTTGATCGCTCTGAATATAGACGTAAGTTCAGACTTGCGCAATGTGTAATATATTCAGGAGCTTAAAACAAAATAAAGTTAAAATCTTTATGTATGAATTTCTTCTGTACGTGTGTATGTCACTGAACTCCTCCTAAACGGCTGGACTGATTTTGATGAAATGTCGTGTGCGTGTTCCAGTGGATCCGAGAATGGTTTAGAATTGGACCCGGTAGGTGGTACTGCGGCCGGATAATAGGCTTTTTTTTATTATCACAACGTCTGCCGAGCCCGCTAGTATTAGTATAGAAATCTAAAATTGGCATTTCTTTATCCTTAACTCGTTTTGATGTTATAAATCTATCTCAGTCTTAAATGTTTGTACTGCGCATTTGTTTAAAGCGGTCAAAAAATTCTCATCGTTATCAAGGTTAATACTATTTAAAATATCGTGGTAAATAAATAAATTTTATTTTTAATGTTTTAATAAGATGTGGACAATAGGTACTTGTCAATGACAATGGCAGTAATAATCTACTAGAAAACAGGTGCCAAAATTTAAAAAAAATGATGACGTAAGTCTTTTGGAAATTACATTTGCAGTTAAGGAAGAATTACGAGCTAAAGAACGCGAAGAGAATAAGCAGAAACGTAAAGTGCGAGGTTCTTATAAGAAGAAAGTCGCGTTAAATGCAGCTACTGCTGGAGAAGCGATAGAGAAGATGCTAGCAGAACGGAAGATTAGCTCGAAGATCAACTACGATATACTGAAGAGTTTAGATCACCCCGGAACTCCGTTGCCACCAGCGACACCTACAAACGATACTAAAGAAGTCACTTTAGAGTTAGTATATTTTAAAGATCTTTTTGCTAATTAGCAACATTTATTTTTAAGGGAAAATTCTATCTAGGCCTAATCTTATACCTTTAAACAAGCGATTCTTGTATATTTGTATATATTCAAGATATCGGAAACGGTGCCAGCGATTTCCGTGAAACTTAGTATGTAGGCGGTTTCGGGGACGATAAATCGATCTAGCTTAGATTTCGTTCATAGAAAACTTCTTTGTCTGAGTTTTCAGGCAATGAAAAAAATATAACTAGAATATAAAGGCATATTTCGCAGCCGCTGTCAAAACAAAAATAGCTCAGATGGAAATCGTCTACTTCGATAATCCGTCTAATCCCCGTTCGAATCCGAGTGACAGAAAAAGAGATATCTCTTTTATTTTTTTTTATAAAAAATACTTTATTTTAATTTGAAAATGTTTTTTAAAGAACCGAGCTGGGCTCGGTCGGCCATGTACAGTTATGAATGCAAATTTGAGTCTGTTCGTTACGTTTTCACGCATTAAATGGTCAATAATGTGTAGGGGGTAGAGCCACGCTGAAGCTATTACTGATTTCAGCATGAATGGGTCGGCTCACCCGGGGCATTACCACTCTCACACGGAAACACCGACGTAACCGAAGTAACAATGCTTGCATTGTTGCATTTCTTACGGTCAGTGAGAGCGTCGGAGGCCCACGTCCCCACACCTCGCTCCTCCCTACTCCTCTTCTTCTTATCCTTTTCCCCATAAACAGTCTGGCAACGCACTTGCGACTCTACTGGTGTTGCAAATGTCTATGGACGGCGGTGATCACTTAACATCAACTTTCATAGAAAACGAAGTCGGTTAAAAAGTACTATTCCTTTTTTTCATATATTAGACGGCAAACTTACGTGTGAAGTCTAAAATTAAGTTAATTTTTAAAGACGGTTGAATGTTCTCTATTAATAATTTAAGTTCATCCGTATTTTATATTAAGTTATAATGTAGATTTAGGAAAAAAAAGTTGTGTTTATTGGAAAACTGTTCAAATTATTAGTAGAACCTTTGATTTTGAATTATATCTATACTAGTCTATACTAATATTAATTATCAATATTACTAATAATAGTATTATAAAGAGGTAAAGTTTGTAAGTTTTTGATGTTGTGACGTTGTAGGGGGTAATCTCAGGAACTACTGGTCCGATTTGAAAAATTCTTTTATTATTATATACCTCATTTATCGAGGATGGTTATAGGATATATATCATCACGCTAAGATCGTTAGGAGCGGAGCACCAATGAAGAACATTTAAAAATCGTGGTTTTTATCCTCTTGAGAGCTTCCGCGGTGTGTTCTAGTTAGCCCAGAGTAACTATTCCACGTGAACGAAGTCGTAGGCAGAGCCTCGTTGGGGTATAAGTCGACGACACCTAAATGGTTTTGGTTATTTTCCTATCCCACAAAATGCCCTTATGCACGTTGAAACTTTAGAGTCATCATAAATAATTAGACGTGTTTTGTACAATTATATTATAAGTGCAACATCATCGCTTCTCAAATAGCCACTTACTACATTTAAAGGTATATAATTAAGTTACTTGTTACTGTAAGCAATCCAATTAAATCCCTAATTTCATACAAAATATAGTCTATATTTCAATACCTCCAACTTCGCACGAGTGTACAAATGAAGAAAATTAGATTTTTTTTTTGAACTGATTACGCTTTTGGCCTTACAAGGCCTTTACAGCTTCAACGGACAGAATCTTCCCTTTAAAGTGTGAGCATGTAATAAAAAAATGTCAACTACACGTCAATATTTTTGAAGATCCACCAACTGTGTTCTGTCTCATTTACTCACTTTTTATAAGAAGATGCTTAAACTCGAGCGCTGTTTTTACAAAAAAGTTAAATACATATTAAACACTTGCTTTAAACAGGGTTTCGTACTAAATGCACCGCGCTTGCACGAGACAAGTTCGCGTTATCCTTTTTTCACATGTCTAACCTAACCTAACCAAAGCGAGACAAAAGAGTAAAATGGCGAACATTCAGCGAGCGCGGTGCATTTAAAACTTAACCTTTTTAAAAGAAGTATTCAATACGTATTTAACATTTTTGTAATAACACCGAAGTAGTTCATTTTGTTTCAATATTTTTAAAAACATTTTTTTATCATATAGACCTTGACCTAACTGCAGACACAACAAAAAAAAATTGCTCAAATAAAAAAAAACTGCATTCGTCAAAATTGCGTCCAGAGTATGATGATTCTTATTTATATAGATTTTAATGGTACACTGTCTTGTGTCTGTTCTATAAACGCGTAAAACAGTAGTCACTATAAAGGATTCTTACGTTACGTCATCATTAAATGATTTCCTCTTTTCAAAATTCCAAGCACGTTCTTTATGTTGTTCACTACCTAGTGACGTCACAAACTAAAACAGAATGCCGGCTAGGTTCTTGCGCGTAAGTAACTTTACATAGTGTACATTGAAATCACTTCCGCTGTCTGTTCTCCTAGATCTTTTAAACAATTCAACGGATTTTAATTCAACAATAGATAGAGTGATTCAAGATGAAGGCTTACGTGTATAATACATACATATTATAGTACAGAAAAGCGGGAAAAGATTTCTAATGTGATGCGTAACAAACATATTCTTGTACGCTTAAATCGCGAACGCTGGCTAAACCTTACGAGATAGATCAAATTAATGTACTACGGAATTGTATATCTTAAAAAGGTCTGAAAAGTCTGCGATGGTATATATTTATCTGTGTAGGATAACCCACGGTAACCATTTTTATCTTTTTACAATAATAATTATGTGTTATTTACGAAGCTATTTTACATGATACAGTATTATTTCTTATCCAATTAAATACATTACATACGTTGTACGTAAAACTGCCCTTAACAGCATTTCATTAAAATATTTATCAACTTTACACCCCGTGCGAAGCTGAGGCGGGTATTTTTTTAAATATATATCATAGGAAGCATATCTATAGCAGATGCATAAGTTATATAAAAGTTATTTTAGGTTTTCCTACTTTTTCACTGTGTTTGATTCATGTCTACAAAAATTTTAGCTATCTATACCTTTCTTTTTTATATCATATGAGCCAAACGAACAGGTGGGTCACATGATGTTAAGTGATCACCACCGTCCATAGACACTTGCAATACTAGTTGAGTCGCAAGTGCGTTGCCAGCCTTTGGTGGGGGAATGGAAGAGGAAATGGGGAAGGTGAGGAGAGTTGGGCCTCCGGCGTTCGCACTGATCAAACGAAACGCAACAATGCAAGCACTGTTACTTCACGTCGGTTTTCTGTGGGTCGGGTGATAGTACCCCGGACGAGCCGACCCATTCATACTGAATCCAGTAATACCTTCAGTGTGGCTCTACCACCTACTAAATGCGTGTTAGTATTAGCCCGAATTCCATGCGAACGAAGTCGCGGGCAGAGACTAGTCTATGAGAAATATATATTTGGATATTTTTACGCTAGTATAATATAAAGGCACTTTTGGGGCGTTTATCGGATTCGTTAAATAATATAAACGAATTTAACGCCTATAAAAGGGTTTGAAATAACCTTATAAAGTTTGTTAAAATACTGTAATTAAATTGCAGAACCAAAATAGCAACACCTTCGGTAAGCGTGGAACCACCGTCCCCTGTACCACGTAAGCGTAAGAAGAAGAACACGCCTACTTCTGCACCAAAAGCAAAGGTCACGCCACCACCACCACCAGCACCAGCACCTGCACCTGCAATCCCGGCACCAGCGACCCCTGTCATCGGTTAGTATAACTACATTTTATAAGAGTCGTCTACTTATCGAATACGAAAGTATGCAAATATGTAGGTTATTAAATTTCAAATTAGGTTAAAACAATTTTGTAATCTATACATCTATATTAAGAATGTAAACCTAACATGTCTGTACTTTTTGATTTTCGTGACAAAAAATGTTTCAGGTGTCTCGAAATAAGTCATAAATTACATTTCAATCACTTTTAGAAATGTCTGTCTATTTGACCCCGAATCACTGCTAAAGTTCTGAGTTCACAATAAAAACTCATTAAGGAAATCATAAAGCATATCCTCAGGAGTAAATTAGTTTTTGTTTGATTAAAATCGGTCCACTCTATCAAAAGTTATTGTAATTTGAATGACGACTCGAGTTAAGTACGAGAGAAGAATAGTAATCTATACTAATACTATAGAGCTTGAGGGTTTGTTTGTTTGTTTGTTTTGGTGAACCCGCTAATTTCGGGAACTACTGGTCCGATTTGATTTGATTTGAATTCTTTCAGTGTAAGATAGCTCATTTCTCTAGGAATGCTATACGCTATATATCATCACACTAATAGGAGCTCACAATTTGGGGTGTAAGGGGTGTCAAATAACATCATAAGACTTGAGACACCCAAGCCAACCTCACCTGCTCGTGGTGCACCCTGCTGAATAACGAACGAGGCAATGGCGAAAGCGGGGTGGTAGGGTTTTACAGCCCGACTGGGTTGCAACCACCATGCATATGGCGAAAAAGCCCGTGATAGTGATTCGCTTCTGCGGGTCGCGTTTCGGGATCAGCCTGTACATATCCAGCTTTTTGTAGGCCGGCATGATAGTGGCGACCGGCGATGGATAGTGTGTCAATCGGTGGTCGCTATTATTTTTGGATTGCGCTGTGCTTACCATCAGGCATAGCGCAGTCATTTTGCCGTGCTACAATAAAAAAAAAGCACCAATTAAAAATGTTTCAATATCGGATTTTTTTTTCCGATTGAGAGCCACCGCTACGTGTTTTTTTTATGTAATAGGAGACAAACGAACAGGTGGGTCACCTGCTGTTAAGTGATCACCATCGTCCGTAGGCACCAGCAACACCAGAGGAGTCGCAAGTGCGTTGCCGTTAACGTTAGCCCAAAGTAACAATTACTTCGCGAGCGAAGTCGCAGGCAGGGGCTAGTATATATTACTGAATCAATTTATGAACGATGCTGTCTCGAAATAAAACTCCTGCATTTACTAAAATTATTGTAATATAATGTATTTTTATAAAATATGTACATCTATATAAAAACATAAACGAGATGGAGTTTCTGGCCGGTTCTTCGCTCTTACTGGATTGTTTCCCAAACTAGTGGTAGTTTTGGCATTTTTAAACGCCACTCAAGGCTCTAGATTGAATATAGTAATTTTAATTTGATTTAATTTCACTACGTTATCAATTGACTAGGGTACGCTAGCACTTAGAAAACATAAACATATGTGGAACTCCAGGGCGATTGATGACATTTTTAGTTTTTTTTTTTTTTTTGTTGATGCACGACAAAGTGACTGCACTATGCCTGATGTTAAGCATAGTACAATCCAAAAACATCGACAACCACCGAGAGACAGATTATCCATCGCCGGTCGTCGCTGTCATGCCGGCCATAATGACGAAAGTCAAAAGGTACTGGATATGCACAGGCTGATACCGAAACGCGACGCGCAGAAGCGAGTCACTATGACGAGCTTTTTCGCCATATACATGGTGGTTGCGACCCAGTCGGTCTGTAAAACCCTACCACCCCGCTATCGCCATTGCCTCGTTCGTTATTCAGCAGGGTGCACCACGTGCAAGTGAGGTTGGCTTGGGTGTCTCAAGTCTTAAGATGTTACTCGACACCCTTTACAACGCAAATAGTATAAAATATATTATTGTTTTCACAGAACACATAGATGACTATGATGAGGATTTAGAAGCGGAAGTTGACACAACTACGGAGCTGTCGCTAGCGGCCATGTTACAAAACGGACAGGACGACGATTATTATGATTATGAAGAATATTAATTAGTAGTGGTTTCATCTAATACCTTTAAACGAGCAATTCTTATATATATTTTTATATATTCAGGATTTCGGAAACGGCGCCAGCGATTTCCGTGAAACTCAGTATGTGGGTAGTTTCGGGGACGATAAATCGATCTAGCTAGATTTCATTCGTAGAAAACTTTTAAATTGAGTTTTCGAGCAATGAAAAAATATAGCTAGAATATAGAGGTAAATTTCGCGGACGCTGTCAAAACAGAAATAGCTCAAATGAAAATCGGATGCTTCGAAGATCAGTCTAACCCCAGTTCGAATCCGAGTGATAACAAGGAGATACCTTTATTTTTATGCTAATTTTATGAGGCAAGCCTAACAGTTTATTTTAATCAAATACGTTGTTTAAAGAACCGAGCTGGGCTTGGTCGTCCAGGTACTATTTTTTAATTCTTAAACTTGTGTTATTTTAACACAATTGATAGCCTTTTGGGTAATATTGTTAGGGGTTTGTGCGTAAATAGATAAGAAACAATAACTTGGGATACGAATGTTCATATGTCATAAAGATTATGTGGAAAGTTCTAACAAAAGGTCCGTTTTTTTTTTAGAACTTTATAGTATAAACTGATTACCCATTTGGTAATTATAGTATTAATTTTTAATAAAAAGTGTCGTTCACCAAAAGAAAGAAGTTGAAGAGTATCAAGCGTTTAATGTATAGTTAATACGTTGTATTAATATATCTCTTACATTTTCTTTGTAGGCAATAACAGTCATTTTGGTTTGGAAATAATTTTTTATATAACTTGCAGTATATTTTTATATTTCGTGTTATAAACATATTTTGTTGACGAGGGAAGAGTGAATCATATATATTTAAACTGTCTCGAAATCTCTAGCTTACTATATGATACCCTCTCTGCTAATATCTCCCGTCCCACTAACATTAACACGCTACTTACATATATACTTATATATACTTTTATTGAAACACTTACTGCCTTATATATCGTAATAATAATAAACTATAATGTTATTTATGTTTATCTTTATATATAAATTTCTTCTGTACATGTGTACGTCACTGAACTCCTCCTAAACAGCAGGACCGATATTATCCGATACTAAATATATATAAGAGTTGTTGAGATATGTATGCTTGGTACACATATATGCTCCAAAAACTCAGATATGTATGAATAATTAGCCTAGGTTAGTACAGATAAGTCGCGAATTGCACGTATCAGGCGACAGCCCAAGCCGAGGTGTGCCGTGCACCCTTGAGCTAGTTGTCAAATAGAATCGGCTGAGTGCCATAAGCGCTCGCCTTAGTAGTCCGGTGAAGCTGTTAAGACCTTGCTAGGTCAATATATATATATATATACTAAAATTCAACCACAGCGCCACCTAATGGGTTCAATTATGAATCTAAACCATTCTGGACCACTGAACACGCACAAAATAAATCATCACAATCGGTCCTGCCGTTTTTCCTATATATATATACATATATACATATATACATATATGTGTGTGTGTGTGTGTGTGTGTATATGTGTATTATAAACTCAGGACAACGTTACCGGAAACGCTAGTACTTATATAAATATACTATGTATATGTATGTATATATACTATTGTATATAATCTCTGTGGCACTCACAATACAATACCAGCCCCCTTTTGGTGGCATATTTTAATAACGCGACTTGTATAAAACTCAGAATATTTGAACATTATTTTAATACAAAAGCACCGTTTTCAAGTGTATTTTACAGTAGTATTATTATTTTCCTGTATAAATGTATTGTCTATACTAGAGTTACATTGTAATCTCACTTAATATTAGGAAGAAAATGCTACAGCGCTATACATAGATAATAATTTTACGATTAGAGCATTAAATAATATATCGATTTTTAAAAAGTATGTAGGAGTATATACTCTGTGTTTAAATTATGTATAAGATGTAGTACGTGTTTAAATTATAAATGGCTATACACTGACTGCTTAAATTATGTAGAGAGCATGCCTGCCTGAAATCGGGTAATAATTTAACTCCGTAATATCACATATATTAAATGACTGTTTGGTTTTATTATTTAAAATAATAAATTATATTCGCTATTAAGAATAACGGTTATTATAATTTGTATTTAGCGTCGTAAGTGCGAAATGCTAATTTTATTTCGCGCGCGATAGATGTTGCTTCGAATTTTTGGCGGGATTTTGGAATGCCATGTAGTGGTATTTATAAGTTATCCATAATCTTGTATTATTCGGCTCTATATTGTGTAATGTTGGTGGTGCTTTACGGAATATAGTTTGGTTATTGTGGACAAGTGAAGTGGATCGGAAATAATAGCACGGAGCATGGATTCTGACTTACCAGAAAAACTTCATGTAGAGTTATAACAAGACGGCCACCATTTTGTTAGTTCATTGAAATAATTGTAAAAAAATTGTAATATAATTACGTACTCGACAATGGCAGTAATAACCTAGTAGAAGATTGGTTGCCAAAAATAAAATAAATAAATGTTACTACAATTATAACGATCCAAGAAACGCACTGTATTTAATAAATGTGGTTTAAAAGAAATAGTTACTAAGTATAATTATTATATAGATCGTTATAGTAGATAGCATTTCGCAATAATCTGTGAAATCTACAAATCAAGTTTTAAAAAAAGTATTTCACCAATGAAATACGTTTTCCGGTAGTTCGTTTTCGTTTACGAAATTGATAATTATATTCCATCAATCACGATATATAATTTGTTTTCATTTTAATCTAAAATTGATATGTTTAGTGTTTGGTTTTTAATATTTTTTAATTATGGCAGATTAATTTTCTATATAATGAATTTTTTTTTCTGAAATAAATTTATAATAATTGCTATGTCACATAGTATCTGCCATTACCTGTCATTTTAAATGATTGTATTTCTATAATATGAGGATTGAGAGACTCAAGATAATCTACTCTCAGTCGCCTCATTGAAATGTTTAATCATTACATATAAAACAAAGTCTAATGCCACGTCTGTTTGTTTGCGATAAACTCAAAAACTATTTAATGTTTTTACCGGTAGATAAAATGATTAATGAGGAAGATTTTAATACATAATTTGTCAAGGTTTTGATGCGAAACAACTATAGACGCGGATAAATCTCACTGGCGTGGCGAGTGTGAGAGACGTGGCGACGCGATGCCATACGCAAGCGACTGTGCGAAATCTCTCTTGCCGCACTGAGCTCGCATACCTATAGTCTAATTTGAAATTTGTTCGATTTGAACAATTTCAGTGTGTCACATTTGCCAGGAGTCCCGTGATGGCTCATACATTTTTTATTACCAGGACGGGATATCGTTCACCCGGCCCGATAGTTATTTTTAAAATATAGATCTCAGTGTTTTTAATTTATAGATCTAGAATATGTTAGATATTTCTGATGTATTTATATGTGTCTTATTGAGTGTATATATATAGCTTAAACCTACATTTTAAAGAAAGTCGATTTTTATATTAATCATAGAATCATTCGTTGTGCTAACTCTTTATAACAAAATAATGAAGCAAATTTACATACGTGATTTTTTAAATTATAAAATTGAAGATCCTGCAATTAGTCTTTCACTTAAATGAACATATTTTCGAAGAATCGTTTACAAATAAGTAGGTCTATATCAGCAAATTATCTTAAACTTGCTCCTTAGATTAGGTATAAGCAAATCGATAGTGGAAATGGTTTAATATCGGATTCAAAATAGTAGAAATCAGCTTTTACTAAGTTGCATTTGATTACAATCTTATCTCACGTTATATCATTATGTGGTCCAAGATGTCAGACACGCTAAAACTAAAGGAAAATCTCTTATGCAAATTAGAAAGTGATAGATAGCCAGGTAGGTTTAGAAAAAAAAAACAATATTAATTTAAAAGTTCTCTCTTCTTTGTATACGTAGTTCTAGGAAATTTCTAACATCACGCATACAGAAGCCACAATATTACTGTATTCCTAAGATATTATTATTTACTGCTGCATAATCTCTAGTTACTATCTTAAACTAAATATTTAGACATTTGTATTATTGCTTTCCTCTAACGAAATACGTAAATGCAACATTATTATACGAAAGCTGAGAGCGATGAGGCGATTAAAAAGGATGATCAATAGCCAAAAACTGTATCGATATATCGACTTTGAGTTAGAATATGTCAATGTTTATGATCGATATTAGGTTCTTTAAAAATTTGATGCATGGATTTTAATCGGAAAAATATTGGAACTCGATATTTCCATATGTATTTGTTTGTTGTAATAATTAAATCATTGCATGCCTTTTTTTTACAAAAATCTTTTACAATGTATTTTACAAAAATCGGTAATATTCAGAAGTTTTACATTAAAAACATTTTTACAAGATGTATTTATACATTAAAATCTAGTTTAATTACATTTTGTTGTTATCAATAGACTGATAGGTATTTATTTAAATTACAAATAAGACCTTACGTTAATTTTAATTTATTTTCATGTTTGTTGAATATCGAAAAAATGTGATAATTACGTTGATGTTGTTTTTTGGTATGTTATTATTGAATTATGACCAAAATATGTATGTGTGTTATGAATAAAGAGGAATATCCTCATTTTCCAATAGATTTGGAATTGATTATGTTTTACTGTATGAGTACCTTAATAATTGCATGAAAGACAGTTTGCTCGAAGTAATTTACGAACGGTCATTTCAATATATATTATTTATGTCTACGATTTTTATTTACTTTTAAGGGATGTATTTCATGTATAATGGAGGTGTATTTAGACTTCAAATAAAGTAGTCTTTTTAATTAGCTATTTTTATTTCTTAACCACCAAACAGCGTATATTGCAATTGTAAATAAAATTAACAACAACACATTTACAGTCGTTCGGTTGTCGGTCACTGTTTGTAATCTACACTGACTCGCCACTGGCAAAATACATATAAATAGTATATTAGTATACTAGTTTACCCGACGCACTCGGCCTAGTATCCTTTTATCGTATCGCCATTGTACTAGTTACGTGCAAAAACCCAATGTTGTGTGTTTTCTTGCCGTGGAGAAATGGCTTAAGCGGTGTGGTCTTAAATCAGTATCAGCTTGTCTCTGCCAACAGAGTGTGTTCACGCCCACACACGCGTAATCATTTCAAGGGGCTCGGAACGCGCATAGTCTTTCAGATTATTACTGACATTGTCGGATAGTCAATAATATTACAATTATTTTCCATTCACTTCACTTATGCACAATAAACTAGATATATTACGTAAAACACCACCAAAATTACAAAGTGTAGAGTCAAATAACATAAGATTATGAATAAAATATAAAATCCGCTACATGACAGACTAAAATCCAGCCAAAAACTCTCCAACTGTACTTCTTTAGTTTTTACAGATCTGTAGGATTGAAACCAAATAGAGCGAATAACTTGGAAGAGAAAGATTACCGAAAATATCATTACTGCGAAAGTGACTCTCATATGATTGGCTTGACACTGAAATATTTGTATACAACACATGAAGTTTTATATAGCCGCCTGCAAGGTTTTCATAAATAAATGGATTACATGAAAACAATTGTAAATATTATCCAGAGGTACGCGCATACTTTTTTTTTCGAACCGACTACGCTTTTTGCCTTGCAAGGCCTTCACAGCTTCACCTTCTACTACTTCATATCCACATACATCTTTCGTAAATAGGTAAAATAAATAAAAATTCCATATACTTTACGAGTTTTTTAGGTCAACGACCTTTATATAAAACTAGGTTTCTCTTAGCTATTACATTAATGGTTACCTTATTAAATAACAACGAGAAGAACCTGATACAACACGCGTATATTACATTCTGATTGATCATTGAATGTTTAATGATAACCGCAAACCAGACAAGTTGAAACTTGCTAGAATGCCGTTTTCCTACTATAAAAGTTTTATATGACTCAGTGTTGTCTGTGTGCCAGCCAACATAAGTTTGAATAAAGAGTGACGTCACCGTGCATGCACGTTGTTCGCAAACGCGATTAGTTTGATACGAATTCAAATGACTGAAGTGCATATCCGCGAGCGAGTACACCTTTATAACAGGACTTTAATAGTTCCTTAGTGATGTATAATCTTATTAAGATATGTCAATAATATATGTAATCATAAAAATATTTCAATAATGAAAAATCATTGATTTTTCAAATTTGAATTACTCCACTATTATTCTAGTTTTTCTTTTGTTTATAGTCTGGTTTGTGTTGTTTACTACGATAATGGTCTTATCTACTTATGTTTAATGCTAAGTATCAAATAAGATAAATTAAATATTAGATATTTATGTTTCTTAAAAGAACGACCAATAACTTAATCCAATTATAAAGAAGGTAACACAAATAATTCTCTACTGAATTAGAAGATGAACAAAATTACTGATATAGTTTTAGTGCTGATAACTTAATTACTTATAACAATTTAAGCAAAAGATCACAGCACTAGTCAGTGAAACATGTCTGTGCACGCTCAAAAACGTAAACAGATGACCAAAGCTCAAAGCAATTTCACGATATTGCATACTACGCCGATCGAGCGTTGTCAGTGTAACAAGAACTATCTTGTTTTAGTCATTATTAATGTGATAATAGAATAATACATAATATATTCTTAGTTTATCTAGCTATTAATCTTAAATTATTATTGTCATATATGTTAATATGGGCTATAAATGTAAACAACAATATCGAAAGATTAAAAAATTACCCACAAAATTTATCAATTTATTGACAAGTGAATACACTAAAATTTTCTATAACGGCAAATGTCTTAATGTGAATTCTGTGTATTTTCACTTTATTATGAATGGAGGTTCGAGAAAACGAGTGAAATGGTGAGTTAAACATCTATATTATTTCAAAACATATGTAAATTATAGAAATAGCATTATTTAAAAGGAAGGTTGATTTTCTTGTTTTATAAATTCCCGCACTTTTTTGTTTCATAATCAGGAACAACCGGTTAGCGTGTTTGCCGGTGTTAAGCTGGCTACTACCAACTTGGTACAAATAATTGTGATAATTAATTAAAACTTTTATAAAACAATGCAATGATTAATAATGACTATGAAAAAATAATATTGCATTTGTAAGTCAAATAAAAAGTTGACTTGTATATGGGTTTAGTTTAAATATTCGGCGTGAAACGAATGTTCATTTTCTTTCTATTATGTTGGTGTAATTGGAAATTGAGTTATAGTGCTGTACACGATAATAAATAATTTGTAATAAGAAAAATAAATTTAATCTTGTAAATTATGTCTACAAGAACTAGTGATATATAAGCTTTTGTCAAATAGATTCAAGCATTTCTATATATAAGACATAATTAGGCGATTAAATCGTCTTGCATAGACGTAAAGAAATCAATGTGTGGTTTCTAAATTCTATTCTATCCTTTGAGTGCTTTCTTTTTTTATGGATTGTCAAATGAACAAAATTATAAAGAGAAAACCTAAAGTAAAAATGAAAAAACATAAGTGCGAGTTTAAACTCGGTAAGGGTGAAATTTAATATTCTAATTAACTTTAAAGAAAATGAGATGAATATACTATGAATGTGGTAAACATTCGTTTTCAGCATTATTTTTAAATATTCTAATATATATTAATAATGTTCATAATATACAACATAGAATAATTCTTTAAACTGCGCGATAGTCACAACGGTAGAAAATAATATGCTATATTTCTTGCTATACGTTTTTCTCTTTTTCTCTCTCCCCTTTTCTTTGTATACATATATTTCAAGGATAGAAAAATTATATAGAAATATATATATACATTTATAGCTATTTCTTTTTCGTTACACATATTTATTTCAAAAAATCCTTTCAAAAGAAATTTCGATTTAAAAATATTTGGTTAATGTATCGTTTTTAGTCTTTTAAAAACTTTTACAGGCATTTTGTTTCTATACTAACAAAAACAAAAAACTTTGCATATGATAAATATACAATAATAATCATCTCAATTTAAAAATTCTCAGTTTTTAATATTTACATAAATCTAGGACGCATATCGTGACTGTTCTTTTAAAGACTCACGGTTCCACTATAACAGCTCTATGTATTTTTCATCCGTAACGTTGGCCAACTTGAGCTCTTGAATTTGATTGACTTGAAGCTAGCCATCTATTCGTTTCTGTAAAGCGAAAACACATTTTAGGTTTACTTTGTGTTTGTGAGATTGTTGAAAATAAATGGTTAACGGTCGCGAATCTCTGTTCTCCTATAACGAAGTTTACGGTTCATAGTTATAAGTGAACTTTATTGTACGATAATTGTATTTCTTGAACGTTATTAGTGCAGTGTAAAAATCTAATTTGGTGGAATAATGAAAAAGAGTGCATAGATCGCTTTCTTAGCGATGTGTGAATTTATTGAATTGAATTGATGGTGGCAAAATTAATGGTGTTTTTGATATTATCAGTGGCGTTAGTAAAGAATAGTTCAAATCATAGGGTCCACAAACGAGCAAACGGATTCTATCATGGTCGTAAAACGGTAAGTATTTTTTTAACTGATGTTGTTTGTGTACTTTGTATAGTATGTAAAGATATAAAAATATAATTTATGAACACAAAAGACTTATAATTGTATAATATAACTTTTCCATGCATTCTTATAAATATATTTTCTACGTAATATGACAATGCTAAAGGCATCTATTTTGCTTTGTTAATTTGTTTGTTTACGTTTTTGTAAAACGAGGCATACAGTTTTAACTGTTTTACAGTGTTGAATATTGATTATATATTATTAAATACTTATAAAGACACTACATATACAATGTGTACAATATTAATTTTTGATTTTATCAGAATTAGGGACTTCGGTATATATTTATCATGTCGTTATTGATTTTCGATGAGTTTGAATGTAAAGTGCATTTTAGGTAAATTTTAGCGTAAAATATATGCTAAAATACTTTTTACAAATCACATAAACCAACATTTATGACTAGTTATTAATTTATTTGCTTTCAGTAGAAATATGACAAAGGAAATTCTACTTCTATTCATATAACAGTTACCCTTGTGATTATTGTTTATGCCAAATTACCAAATCATTGAGGCTGCTGGGTCTTTGTAGTTGGCCCATCAGATTATACTTTATTTTCAATTATTTTAAATTTCGTACCCATCAGAAAAACTATGAGCATGCTGAGAAAATCAAATAGATCCCAGATAATGGAACCACAATTGAGTTCCTATGATATAAAGGTTAAAACAAGCTTGTTTTATTGGACAACCGCTTTGTCACTACATTAATACAAGATTAATTTGATATTACATTTTTTTATTTAATACCTAAATATTTGTAGTTTGCAAGTTTGAGTACACTGGTTAATCCATGAAACTTACACTGTTTAATGTGTTATTGTGGCAGATGTTTCACCTAGTATACAGTAGTTGCAATGCATTCGAATGAAATTATTGTGCTACTACAAAAGTAGTAAATATGTTGTAGTATATATAATGAATATCTATTTACAATGTTGCCATGTGAATTACTTCCTAAATCATTTCAACTTAGATTAATTAATATATAAGTGAGTTTTGTTATACCTTTTTATTTTAAACTACAATCTAACACTTCATTCTTACCCTAAAAGCTTAAAATATCATTATGTGAGTTTGATACTCTTATTTTTTGCACACAAATAAAGTGGCCCATCAAATGTGAAAAATAAGAAATAGTTTTCTTGTAGTCTACCGATTGTTATACCAATAAATACAAGTACATTATGAAAATGTTGATAGTTTTCATAATTCAGTGAAACATGATTATAACTGTTTATGAGAGCAAAATTTAAAACAATGACATTATTATACAACTTGTGAACTTTTTAATTTCATTTCTTTGACCCCTTTAGCATGAAGAACACATAAATCTTTGAAAAAAAACAACCAATTTAAGTAAATATTCATAGGGGATATAATGAAATTCATAAGTAAATAATCATGAAATAACTAAATGTACAAATTTTTAGTACAATATATGTATTTTTATTGTTATTTTCAACAATGATTTTCTTGACCTTAAAATGTAAATTAGTTATACCTTGATATTCAGTTACAATAGACAAAGTGTATTTTACATTTTGAAGAACTAAACACAAAGGAACTCTGTAAGACAGATGCCACTTACTGTGTAAATGACTACATTGGTGCTAGAATGTTAAAAGTAACACTATAGAAGTAGCTAAATAATAATTATTAATATATTGTCCTTTTAAATTTCTATAAAACTAAAATTCCCAATCAAATAACTAAATTACATTACATCAAGTAAAATACCATCATAATCTAAATACTAGGAACTGTGACATGGGTATATTCCCTAGGATGTGGAAGGTTGCTAAACTTATTCCAATATTTAAGGGTGGTGATGTAGGAAATATCATCAACTATAGACCTATATCAATACTCCCTGTCTTTGCCAAGATTTTCGAAACGCATACAAAGCATATCTTCACCCACCACCAACATGGTTTCATCAAGGCACGTTCCACTTGCACTAACTTGACAAGTTACTGTGATTACCTGATGTCTGCTATAGACAAGCGGAGTCAAGTCGATGTAATATTTACCGATTTCTCTAAGGCTTTTGACAAAGTTAATCACCAAATATTACTAAGGAAATTAGATGCAATTGGTCTTGGGGGTCCTCTCATTAGCTGGTTTAACTCATATCTAAGTAACAGAACTCAATTTGTAGTCGTCAAAGGCTTTAGTTCGGAAAGTTACAATACTGTGTCTGGGGTTCCTCAAGGATCTCATCTGGGGCCATGGCTTTTCAATGTTTTCATTAACGACATAGTCGATTCCTTGACGCATAGCATGCCCTTTTTATTTGCGGATGACTTAAAACTGGTCAAAGTCATTGGTATAATCGAAGACTGCATTAATCTGCAACGTGATATCGATTCATTAACTAAGTGGTGCAATAATAACGGAATGGTGTTAAATGCTGAAAAGTGCTACCATGTAAAATTCACCAGAAACCGCAAGGTTATACCATCCAGTTATACCGTATGCAGTACAGCCCTCAAAGAAGTCAATTACATAAAGGACTTGGGTGTGTATTTCGACTAAAAGCTGTCATTCATACCTCACATTAACGAAATGAATTCCAAAGCATTTAAATGCTGGGTTTCATTATAAGAAACAGTAAAGGCTTCAAACATCTCAAAACTAAAATTACATTATTCAATACCTTTGTCAGAAATATCTTGGAATACTGTAGTGTAGTATGGTACCCACTGTACAAAAAACATCAAGAGCGAATTGAGTCCACACAAAAGAGATTTGTACGTCACCTGCCCTATTCATAATTTAGGAGTAAATGTAAATATTCCTATCTGGATAACCTAAAATTCTTCGAAATTGACTCCTTAGCTACTCAAAAGCAGCTAATTGATCTCATTTTCCTTTATAAAACTTTGTATGGTATAACTGACTGTCCACAGCTCCTACAAAGGTTCTCCTTTAATACACCGCATACATTGCCAAGGCACCCCATCAATTTTCTTAAAACTCCAACCATAAAAACGAATATTGGGTTAAATGCACCTGTATCTAGGCTGAGTAATCAGTACAATAAATTAGGTAATGAATTAGACGTCTTTGATAATTGCTTGTGCTCCTTCAAGGGAAAAGCTTTATTGTTGCTGAGATACATAAATTTTAGCTCCTAATAACATATAAATAATAACTTCAATATGTCTCTGCTTTGATATTGTGATTCCTATGCTTGTTACCAAATGTTTCCATTATATTGTGTCATAATATTGCATTGTAATAGTTATCTAAGTTCATTTGTTTTTATTTAAGTTTATATAGTGGATAACTTATAATATAATGTCTTGATTTAGTTTGTTTACCATGTAGGGCATGCTGTGGCAGCTTTTAAAGACCAGTGTGCCTATTGTTGTTTACACATATCGTTAATTCTTGTGTGGTACATTGTTCTTTAGCTGTCCTTTAATAAATAAATAAATAATAGTTTTTTTTAGGTAATAGTGTTAGGTTTTACAATAAAGTTCTAAAGCAGGTTGCTTATTTGCCGGACTGTCAATTTAAGTGCCATGTCAATCTGGTTTTGGCATCAAAAGGCAGTATAAGGTGGATCAATATGTGAATGATAGTAACCTCTGAAACTGACTCCTCTCTGTGCATTCACTAAAAACGATTGTATTATGTATTGGAAATATACTTGTATGTTAAAAAGTTGTACCCGATCGAGTTTCTTGATGGTTCGTCTCTATGACTGGGTTTATTTCCTGAACCAGTGGTAGTTTTTACATTCATAGGTGTCTTATTAGGGTCTATACTGAATAAAGAATTTTCGATTTGATTTGGTTTGAAATTCCTGTAAATCTGACAAGTGTTTTTAATACTTGCCCTCCTTAACTTAAAGTATGGCATTCACAAGGAAGATGTTTTTATGTAATTTGATCTATTTGCTATTTCAAAGCACATACTTATAGGTCAGTTTTTAACATTACATATTAAAATTGTGTAAAATGTGAAAGGAGGTAGACAACACTCAGTGCATTATTTGGATACTAATTAAAACAAGCTCTCAAATGGGATATATTTGGTTAGAGAGTAGATTATTTGGTATAAAATTCTTGTATTTTCTGTAAATAACTTTGAGAAATGAATTTCTGAAGTCAATTTTCATGTTATAAAATAAGTGTAAAACAATTTTGCTTTGCACAAAAGATATATCAGTTTTGTTTTGTAACTTGATTGGGAATAAATATAAATAAATTTTATGTAATTGCAGGTCAATTAGTAACTATCTAGACCTGCCTTACTCAAACTTTTATTTAAACTGGCCACAAACATGTTCCACTCTTGGTGACAAGGGCCTGCAAACTACAAATACTTAGGTATTAAATAAAAAAGCGTAATTTTAAAATGTGGTGAAAAACGATTTTCCAATAAAACAAGCTTGGTATAACCCTTATATCATAAGGAACGTATGGCGGTCGAGTTATCTGGGATATATTTAATTTACTCAGGGTGCTCATAGTTTTTCTGATGGGCATGAAATTTAAAATAATTGAAGAAAAAGTATAATCTGGTGTGCCAACTACATGGGCCGTAGGTTGAGTATACCTGATCTAGACCAATGATTCTTAATCTGTTATCTGTGGAGAACTCATTGGTATTCCATGAATTAATAACATTTTTCATATCAGAAATTATTTTACTAAAGTTTATATTTTTAAATTCTATGTAGGCACTATGTGTTAGCTCCTAATAAAGGATTTCCTATGTAATTAATGAAAAAATCAAGGACAGATTTCACAATATTTTGAGTAATTAATATTGAATCTACAGATGAAAGCTTTTGCATATCATTTCTGTTATTATCTTAATCAGTCGAGCATCTATTCGATAGTCGAGGTCTGTTAATCTTGAACTAAAGTTTTTCGCCTAACATACTTGTATGCGATTCAGTCATCATAACAATTTCATTGTACATATGTGTAGTTATATTCGTAGGTGTGACATGTATTAGTAAAGATCGTAATTTTGAAATACTTTACAGTTTTAATAAAGTCTAGCAGATATAGGATTCCATCCATTGGGAACATTAGAAAAACTCATTCTATGGGAAAAAAAATATCTTATGGAAATAAATTCACCACCTTGTAAAGAGTGTGGTGAGGTTGACGACATCCGTCATCTTCGGATGGAGTGCAAAAAAATTCTAATTAAGAGGGTGCGTCTTACTAACGAATATCGTGGTATAAACTACATCAGACTGTTCTAAAAGGTTGTGTAGTGTATTTGAGTTTAGTAATTAGTCGATTTATGTTTTTGGATATCAAGAGTTTTAGCTGTATATAGATGTAAGGTACGATGGGACTGATATATCAGAAATGTTAAAAGTCCTTAAATAAAATAAAAAAAAAGTATACACATTCCCTGCTACATCCCTCCAAATTGATTTAAAGTCTTTATTGAACATGTGTTCAGTTTGTTCAATTTCATGTATTAATATTTTTAGGGTCACAATTATATACTTCTTCGAATTTAGTTCACGTACAGGATTATAGCTGTAGTCCGGTGAAGCTGCTAAGGGCTTACTAGACCAATAGTGTAGTCGGTTCGAAAAAAAAGAACAGGATCATAGCTATTATTATAATCTGTAATTTGGACTATTATTTTTGAAATCAAAACAAGATTTTAAGTTATTTACAACGAAACTTACGGTTAGGAAAGTTAAAATAATGTTTAATATGTGTACATCCTTGTTCCAACCCTCACTCATAATATTTTCATTAGCTTAGGCTTCGGTCGTGCGTCTCGTGCTACATTATCCCTTGATTATAATGTGTTATATATGTTGGTGCCCGTTCTATCGTCAAAAAGTATTTTTACTGATATAAATATTACGCGCTGTCCTCTATAAAAGGTGTAGCCAAAAACGGAATGTGGTCATTTTACACTTACCAGCATAACTACACAGCTAATCATTGTGGAATTTTGCATACAGGATGCAAAAAAGGTTTGTTCCTAAGAGAATTTAACCTATATTGTCGTGAGCAACGCCGTGGAAAAAAGTTAATTGCGGTTTGATCAAATTTTCAAATTCGGAACCATTCAGAAAATAGTAATGATAATTGGTATATGTAGATTTGAACAATGAGGATTATTAAAAAATGTCAATTTTGATCGAATTATTGTAACTAATAGTATTTATAACAAGACGAGTGAACACGGGTCCTCGGCACAGCTAAGTACAGTATAAATATGTATTTTCTTAATGTGCTGGTATTTTCCATATATTTCTTAAGTAAACAAATCTCGCTTTTGATCTTGATATTACAGATATCGTAGTGAATAAGTACCGTGAAACAGGCTGAATACACACAACTTTCAACTTATACGTTAAATTTCTAATATATTTCGTTATTGTATTGTAAAACCGTGCTGATATTGAGAGTATTGTTGTACTTTTTAACAGACTCCAAATGAAATGAGGACAACTTCAAATACATCGTTAGGTAGCGCACATATTCATGTCTTATTTAATTTGGTTAATTTAATAAACTATTTATTTCCCGCTTTTAGTGCCTTATGGGTTTTTGATTGATATTGATGTAGGTTAATTTTTTTTTTGTTGAAAATTTTCTTTATTATCAAATGTATAAAAAATTGATATTTTTTAGAGATTGAAAAGACGAGTAACTTACGTTTAAGTGTTCACGTCTTTTGCTTAATTATATGTTTACGGCTGTGGTGTATTCTATAGACTTATAAGCGACTCTATCTTTGGATTTCAATTAAGTTATTCGAAATTCAGTTCGCTTTTTTTTAAGATTAAAGAAACAGGCAATGCAAATTCTTTTTGACAGCCCTAAAGTTCGTGTATTTATAAACCCCTCTCTTATTACTATAGGCCCCTCATTCCTATCTAGCCTCCTCCTTCTTTGTCCCTATTTACCCATAAGGCGTTTATTGTACCCCTCTCTCGAGTCAAATAACTTCAGATTTAAGGCATTTGAATTTTTAATACAAAACGACTTTGAATATTACTACTTGACTGTTTGCCATTAACATGTCAAAAGAGCTGTATTGGCCAAATAATAAAATTTGCGACAAGAAAACAAAAGTGAACTTTATTATTCAACTCAGTTTTGTGAACTCTATATTACCTTTACGAACATGAACTCTTTAATTTCTTTTTTTTTTCAATATCTTAATTTCATGTTTATATGTAGCCACAATAAAGGAAAATTATTGCAGTTTAAAAATAGTAACATTTAAACACATCATTGAAATGCAATATTAGATACAGCTTTATCAAATTTGCGGTTTTATTTTTTGATTCACCCAGTTTTAAGGTAACTTATTTCAAGCATTTGAAGGTATTCAGTGTGCGTACTATATGCGAGGTAACTTAATTCGGTGTTACTTAATAGATTTCCAAATATAAATAAAAGCAGGAAAATATGATTTTCCAAAATTGGTTTGGTTTTTTTTTTATCGAATAATGAATCAGTTTTAGGTGATTAAAATATACTCCATCAAAAATATTGATAAAAAACTTGATTATACATGGATTCCAAAATACGCCGTTTTTAATTAATATTATTATTCATACACATATGTCCATTTTAATGTAGGTAAGTTAAGTCACGCGCGGTTTTATATAAATAATGGGGCGAATTCTAATTATATAAACAACAGTTGTGATAAACGTCTGCGCTTTGCACGCATATATATTAGTTATTAAGCTCCATTTTACTAGCACTATATGTAGGTATTTATATCCTCAACCGTAGTAAGAAAATATAGTGATTCATGGTTCTAGGTAAATCGATTAATTTAATAGGAATAATGATTACTTCATGAATTGACGTATGGGAACAATATTGTACAATATAAAATATATATTTTAACTATATATTTTCTAAAAGAATCTTTGCGATATATATACATAAGCCTTCCTCAGGAATCACTTAATCGACTAGTGATAACCACATGAAAGTCCGTTTAGTAGTTTTTGAGTTTATCGCGAACAGACAGACTGACAGACGTGGCAGAGAACTTTGTTTCATGCTATCTAACTATGAACGTGTCATTTTAATCTGCTTGCAATGCATATAGGAACAATTCAAAATAATCTCCGTAAGAACGCCTAGTAAAACAAATGCGCAATTGATTCTCTTTGAAACTGTGGTTTTATGGGTAATTATAAAAACAAAAAAAAACCTTTTTCATCAAATCTGGTACTTCAAGATAATGGATGGTGATTCTGCTAACAAGAATATTTCCGTTTAATTATGTTGTTGTGTGTTATCGAGGAATTATATTTTTTATTGCCAATAAAATTTACATAACTCACGTCTTTATATTTACTTAACATGGCGACTGATTGCACCGGTATAGTTTGATATGTTTTTTTTTTTAATTATAGAAAGGCAACAATAATAATTAATTATGTTTTGGTGTTAATCGGTTTTCAGTTATTCTGCTGTTTTGTATAGTATCCCAATTTGTAATAATAGCAAGACGAAGATTCTTTGTAGATATTTTAACTTTGAGTGTGAAGAACGTAAAGTGCTATCCTTTTCATGCCTAGTCGTTACGGTAGTCTTGCTAGTTTCTATTGTACATTGCAGTGATGATTGCCGAACATTTTATTGTTAGTGGTTAAGATATGTATCTTCAATAAGTTGTTGTTATCCATTGTGTAAAACTATTGTATTGCTACCTGTTGTAACGATTTTTTTTTTCGTACTGATTACGCTATTGACCTAACAAGGTCTTAAAATCTTCACCGAACTACTAAGGCGAATGCTTAAGGAATTCGGCCGATTTTATTGTGACAATTAGGTGAAGGGTGCACGGCACACCTCGGCTTAATACATTTTTGTTTACATTTACGTTGCCTGATACATGTAATTCGCGACCTATCTGAACTAAACCTAAGCTAAGCTACTACATATTCATACCTATATGAGTTATTGAAACATATATGTCTATCAAGCATACATGTATCTCAATAACTCTTATATGTACTTTGTGTCGGATAATGTAACGATCATCGCTACAACACTACACGATCACCCCCACACACGTGCACGCTACACGCTTACACATGAAAGTGGAAGGGTTTACTTTTTTCCCTTATCGAACTGAAAGACTCTCAATTTTCCGATAATAAATATATGGAAGAGTTGTTGAGGCATGTATGCTTGGTACACATACGGTTCAACAACTCATATGAATAGTTAGCTAGGCTAGCTAAGATAGGTCGCGATTTTGCATGCAACAGGCAACAGCCAAGCCGAGGTGTGCCGTGCACCCTTGAGCTCATTGCCATAATAAAATCGGCTGAGTGCCTTAAGCGCTCGCCTTAGTAGTCCGGTGAAGCTGTTTAAGACCTTGATGGGTCAATAGCGTAGTCATTTCGAGAAAAAAAAAATGTAACGATCATAACAACTGATGAAATGAATCTATATATAAATAAAAAGTAATGTATGTTACTCAATACGCACAGCTGCGCCTATTTGGCTAACTTGTATGAACAATTGTCAGGACAAGGTGGTGCAAATATACTTTATATTTAAAAAAATGTACGGAAAATAAAATATTTGGGTTGAGAGAAACCATATTAAAACGTGAGTGACTGAGTGAGAAACAAGATAATAGGGACTAATTTAAAAATATTAAAATAATAGACAGATTGATGTTCAGGTGTCATTTTATTTCATTATGTTTAATAAAAAATTCCTATGCAATGTATTGCAGACTTCTATAGTAACGTCGACCCACCTGTTTAAAGCCGAGTGATGTTTACACATCACCTGGGCCACAGCTGTGTCATTTCTCTCATAATACATAAAAATAGAATTCTAAATTCTTGTTGTATTAAATTAATGAAATACACTTGTGTTTGGAATAAAACGTACGAACGTTGTCGTCCGTATCGCTGTTATAAAGTATCCAATAAGCTGTTTGTAGTCATCAGGGTCCCCTTTCGAGTCCGACAGAATAGGCGCGTGCCAAATGTTCAATGTGCCATGTTTAATCCGGTACACGCGTGGTAACAAACGTCTAGTATAAGTCTGATGAATTATTCGGAGTCAATTGAAATCAAGCGGTCAGTTAGAAGGTCGGGTTCGGACCGTGACGTGTGCGCTTCGCAAGCGAGTGCCGACGTGTTGCGGTTCGCTGACCGCCTGACATCACTTGATTTGGTCGAATCGCCAAATAATGAGCTGATTTTGAATGTTCAATTTGGAATATGTGGTCAGTTTTAACCACTTGTAATAATAGTCTATATTACACGAGTTTCAAGTTCGACATATTAAAACGATGCCTAGGTCCAACACTAAATACCGTTAAGTTATAACAATAAAATTATTTGCGCGGCTACGTTAATCAATTCCTTCGGTTATGGCATTTAAATAAATGGAAATATTAATTTTTATTCTATTAATTAGAACTTTGGTCTCTGGTCAGTTAATGTCCTGCCTCCTAAAGTAGGTTATAAGGATAAAACTCAAAATAGAATCAAAGTATCCTACGAATCATTCTTCCTTATGTTTTTGTATGTATTTTTGTCATCTGGACCACAAACGTATATAATTAAATGAGTTTTTGTATGATTGACTTCCCTATTTGACTATTGGGAACGTTGTCTAACTATCCATATATAAAGTCTATCTACTTCTTACTTATCGATTACTAGTATAATTAAAAAAAAATGTCTCTAGTGCTTTTCACTTTTGTGGGTGTAAAATCAAAAATTTATGGACGAAACGAGAAGTATTTCATAATATAACTATTATCGAGGCGACGTTCTTTTATTGGCATATTACAGCTCTATTAAAGCGGCAATTACGTAGAAATAACACGAGTACCCTCCTCCGTGTCGTTCCTTCGTCCTTGGGATCTTCACCGTATTGTAGACTTCGTTAATTTAATTTTAATGTCCCTCGCTCTCGAGGCAATTTACTCTTTTATGGACGTAGAATCTTATTTAATGATTACAGTGTCTGATACTTTTTCTGTTTCAATGTCCGTTTGTTAATGATGATGATATAGCTTAATTATTCTGTTAATAAATAATAATAGCACTTATTAAGATTGCATATTAATCTTCTATACAAGGATGTTTTTAAAATGGTGTATTAAACGACAAATTTTATTCAAAAAATACTGCCTGGTAGCCGCGAAGTCGTCCTATGGATAATGGAGTTGTTATTTCATTTAAACTATTCTATCTGGATTAATTTTGGACTTTCTTTTATTTCTCCATTGATAATTTACTGCTTATATAAGCTACGGCTATAAATTACTGTTTACCTCCTTTAGAAATGCCTAATAATATGTAATAATCCAGATTATCCAGACAAACAGCAGATACTCCTGTTTTATTCGTGCGTTATAAATTATGCAGGTTTTAAAACATATAGCTTCCGTTACTTGACTTTTATATGCGGAAATAATAACTTTTTTCGGGATCATAGATTGACTGTTTAACAAGTCAATAAAACTAATGAGTATGAACAAGACCTTTGGTAATTGAGAAAGTGTTTGTCTAACTGAATTGCTTCAGATCGTGACCGAGCCAGAAGTGAAAGTATATTTGTTAAACAAGGGAATGAAATGGAGCAACAAATATTTGTTGCTTTATCATATGGTCAAGTGACCGTATTATTCGTCTTCCGGTAGAGACATCTTCTCGGAAACATGTAGGTAGCATTGCCGATTCTAGTTAAACTCATCTAAATCGACGAGTTCGATATAATAAAAACATATATCTGTACGGACACGACAATTCAAGTAATGGTGATTCAGTGCTGCAGTATATTTGGGACACTGTACTGAATGACGTATTCTCGAATACTAGTTCATTTCAAAATGCATGTAAGGCATGCGACGTCAGTGACGTTAAAAATATTGAAAAGGTAATAAGAACGTAAGAGTAAAATGACGGATATCAAAATGTCTATTTCATTTACATGGCAGTATATGTTGTGTAAAACTCAAACAGTAGTGTGAATAATATGTATCTTAATTAATTTAATATGCTTGTAATGAATTTTATATAAAACAAATAGATATCTGCACTTCTTCATATAAACTCTAACTATTCCAAATTTTACGTTAATTCCTTCGCGCAATTCGCTTAAAAAGGGGTACAAAGTCTATGCTTCACGTGTTAATAATATAGTACCTGGACGACCGAGCCTAGCTCGGTTCTTCAAAAAACATTTTTAAATTAAAATAAACTGTTGGTTTGCCTCACAAAATTAGCATTTTTTCACATAAAATCTAGCTAGATCGATTTTTCGCCCCCGAAACTACCTACATACTACGTTTCACAGAAACAGATGACGCAGTTTCCGAGATCCTGAATATATACAAATATAAAAATATACAAAATTGCTCGTTTAAAGGTATAAGATAGATATGATGTTCTGAATGTGTCAGAACTTTGTGAAATGATTTTTGTAATTTCAAATATCGATCAAAGGAATCTTTGTATCGTAGGTGTAGAATCGCTTTAAACTTCCGTTGTTCCCACGTACAATTTATTTTGTTTGTGTCGACTGACCGGATACGACGTAGCTCTTTATCGCCACGTGCTTCGTTTGCCGAATGATGACGAACCCAGTACCGTCATCGCAGTGACGTTAACCTCTTTTGCGATTCTTTGAATTTTTTCTTTCTTGGAATGTTGACATTTTGTACTTTAGGGTTACGTCAAGTTGTTGTCATAGATTTCATTAAAAAAAATAGAAAGTACCTTTCTGTACATCTACTGAAAAGGAATCAGCATTGTCAGACGATAGCAATATAGTACAGACAACACCCTGAATGAAATCAAAATCAAATCAAAAAGTACTTTATTCAGTTTAGGCTGTACGAGGGCACTTATGAACCTGACTCCAAGTATTAAGATTCTTCACCACAAGAACTTCTCTAATTGATCCAGGCACATTTCATCTATATATGTTGCATTTTTTCACATTTGTAGAAGGGTGCTCTGTTAGAAACGCAACTAATGGACAATAATAACAGGTTTTATTATTAGTTTCGACTAAACGTTGACTAATTATCCTGTTAATGCTTTATTCAATTATAGAATTTACTACAAAAACTATAGAGCAGGAGGAAACAGAAGCCAAGGAAAGAACTGAGGAAATGTAACGTATTTATTAATCTCAGTGGTCGAAATTCGAACATAATGTGGGATACAAACGTTTTCTTCACGACTTATGCCCAGTTTCTGAGGTACTTTAATTGTAGTTTATATGTTCAATAACGTTATCGGTTCGATAACTTAAATTGTGTTTCGGAACACATAATCATACGATAAATGTTAGTAAAACGCAACGGGCCAATAACATCTTTATGATAACTTTGCTGAGTTAATAAGTATTGGTAGTTAACCGAGTATCGCAGAAACCGGGCATTAATGTTATAATGCCTTCGCGGAAATCCAACATTAAATAGGTGGATGTAAACTCTCTTCTGCTTGGAATTGATTGGCCGCTGTCATACTGCAACAGAAAACGTTTATGAAAGTACAAACAGTTATTAAAGGTACCGTTGGTTGGCGTTTGAATCTGAAGTTGGCGGATAGTTGAACTTGTCGTCAATTGACACTGTTGCTATGTATGTCTGTAAAATGTAAAACATATAAAGTGATAAAAAATAAATTTAAATAACATATATTTAATTTAAAATATGTTGCAGATTGACGTATAAGAACCATATTACACGTGTTTCGCTCCTTAACGGACATATCATCACTGTCAATCGATAAGAAACAGAAGTGAGGGATATTCTAACTGTTTTCTCTCTACCTATTTAAATATAGAAAGATAATAAAAAAATGTTTTTATATTTTCTTAATGAATGATCATTAAGATAGATCAAAATTCCGACGAAGCGTTCTAAATCTAAATAATAACCCATTCAAAAGGGTCCGGTGGATTATTATTTAAATTTTCAACCGCAGTAATTGTGGTTTGGATGTAACCGAGTGTCCTGTCGGGAGAGCCCGAACGAAAGGGTCGCACGATCCAAGATGAAGGTCTTTGAACCCGATGCCTTAATCATTCCCGCTGATATCTTTACTTCATGGTTTGGGAAGTTTACTCTTTTTAGAACATAGTGTGTTAGTATAGTATACTTTTGAAGATAGAGTGGCCTAGTTCTCATAAACGGATAGATAGCTTATCATCGATCGATAGCACTCAAAACGTGAAGTCCTCTCATGTGCAAAGTAGATCAAGTTATTGCAAATCTCTGTATTAGCGAAAGCTACTTTCAAAACGGTAAACTTTATATGGATGAAGTTTAATAATTTCTTTATTTAATTAATATCTATTTTTAATCTACATTGCGTAAGTGACAGTGCATTGGCCACGACCGGTTTAAAGCGGGCGATACATGATCTACCATTACCACTAATCTTGACCCATAGCCGTTCGACGAGTTGTCAGTTTATTGTAAAATCGTGATCTGAGGCTACTTTTGTGATTTCGTTCGGAGAGAAACGAAAATATATTGTGGGTGTTGGTTATGCCGTTAATACACGCTGTTTGTTGTTTTAATTCATCTTCAGATTTATTATGTATTTTAAATAATCTATATGTATATAGACAGACATGAAATAGTAATAAGATCTTCTTTCACTGTTGCTCAACCGATTTTCTTTATTATTTTTTGTTTAGTGGCTATTGACGAGTATGTGTTGTCAATAATGTCTTTGGAGAAGTTCGTTTTTTAATATTGCTACTTGAATAATTAATATCTATGTTAAATCGATATTTAAATTAGCAGAGACAAAAACAATTTAGTACAATTTCCTCCTTTGCTTCTTTCTTTTTTTTATTTTATTTTTATCTATAGTTTTAGTGTTATCAATAAAATAATTACAAACTATTTTTTTTTGTTTTTAAGAGTCTTTATTTATAAGTGTGTATTCATAATACTTCACAATCCTTACGTCCACTAATGCAATTAAAAAATAATTATAGTTGAATTTCGACTACTGTAAGACCACACGTGTATACAAATAGGCGAAGATAAAACAGTTCAGTATAAATTTTCTCCGATTTCTCCGAAATCTGTCAAGTATTTTATGTGCGATCATGCACAGCTACAAGTCTCTGTCTTTTTATTTATATACATAAGAATGCTTTTATTATGTCTAACTTTGTTAAAGGGCATCATTTATAGACCATAGTTATTTTGTATACAAGGTGGCACGTAATAAGGGGCACCTTGAACATATATACGCACAACAGGGAAAAATAGAAACAATTTTTTTTTGCTTGTTAATAATGTTTTTCTTCCACGATCTATGTTGTTCCTTTGGAAACGATGGGGCTAAGTTGATAGCCTCTTTGGACATAGCGCAAATGGACGTAGGTTCGAATCCTAGCAACTGAGTAAGAGTCTGCTAGCTACTATCCTGAAGTGAAAAAGGTGGGCCTCCGGCGTTTTTACTGACCGAACGAAACGCAACAATGCAAGCACTGTTACTTCACGTGGGTGTTTCTGTAGGTCGGGTGGTAGTACCGGAGGCGAGCCCCTATTTCATGCTGAAACCATTAATAGTTTCAGCGTGGTTCTACTACCTACAAGGTGTTGGTGTATTCTGGCAATCGTATTGGACAGCATGTTTAGCAAATTAGACCACATATTAATTTAATATCAGATGAGAGTGTAGTGTAACGCTAAGACTCAGTAAAAAAAGACTAAGTAAAAAAAATAAAATAAAACAGTCTTTAACTATGTCCTTGTGTTGTTTAATAAGTTTTCTTTCTAATGGACTATATAATAGATGAATAATAATCCTTTATATAGCATAGGTAATCTATAAGCCGTCGATATTGAGCGCTATTGTTCTCTATTGTTGTAGTGCTGCGGACAGTGCGGACTCACCAATACTGGAGGAGACCGGTGAAAGTGGCTCCGAACAGAAGCCGAAACCGCTTGTCAAATATGGCGAGCTAGTAATACTTGGGTAAATATACATTTTAACTACTAACTTACGTTGAATGATAAACCGGCCATGTGCGGAACGGATTCGCGTAGTGTGGGTTTTATGCCACAACACAATTACAAAGTTTTAGTGGATGTGCAGAGAGGAGCGTCATTTCCAGACGTCATAATCATTCACATACTGGTCCATCCTATAATAGCCTTTAGAAGTTTTCGTGGATGTGCAGAGAGGAGCGTCATTTCCAGACGTCATAATCATTCACATACTGGTCCATCCTATAATAGCCTTTAGATATTAAAACCCGCTTGACATGGCTCTTGAACTCACTATCCGTCAAATCGGTAACATGTTTAGGGATTTTGTTATGGAACCTAACACTATTACCTAAAAAACTGTTATTGTACTTCGTGAGTCTGAAGCATGGAATGACCAACTTGTTGCAGTTTCTAGTATTTAAATTTTGTAGGTCTTTTACTTATCCAGCCTATCTAAGTTTTTGCGGACATACATTAAATTATCAAAAATATATTGGGAGGGCATAGTTAAGATACCGAATTCCGGAAACTTAGTCTTTAATGATTCGCGAGGCCCCATATTATAAATTGCTCGTTTTTGTAATAGGAATATGGTTTCCACCTCAGCTGGGGTAACCCCCTAACAAAATACCATAAGTCATTAAGCTATGGAAGTAAGCGAAGTAGACCAACCTGGCAGTGACAATATCTGGTAACTGACGGATCTTTCGTACTGCGAACGCAGCAGAGCTTAATTTTCGCGCCAATGTTTTTACATGAGGACTTCATTGTAATTTCAAATCAAGAGTAATACCCAAGAACACAGTATTGTCAACTAAACCTACTAGACTCCCATTGATCTCAATTATACTATGAGTAAGCGGAACATTAGGCAAAGTAAATGTTAAACATTTTGTTTTGTCGGCATTAAGCAATAAATTATTTAATGTATACCAATCGGAAATTTTAATTAAGGTATTATTTAGATCCCTAAACTCTGAATCTATTCTTTTTGCCTTAAATATAAGTGAAGTGTCGTCCGCGAAAAGAACAATGTCAGCACAGTTATCAACCACTAGCGGTAGATCATTTATATATACCAAGAATAAAAACGGCCCTCTACACTAACTTTGTGATAGCGATCTTCTAAATAGGAGACCAGAAGGTTGAGAGAAGCTCCACAAACACCATATTTAATTTCAAAATAAGGGTACTCTGGTCAACGCAGTCAAAAGCCTTAGACAGATCACAGAACACACCAATAGCGTCCTGCGACCCCTCCCAAGCTCGAAAAATATGACTAAGTAGCGTTGCACCAGCGTCAGTAGTTGATTTTGATTTTGTGAAACCAAACTGTCGAACATCTAGAATCTTTTGAGCGTTAAAATATGCTGTTAATTGCTTAAGCATAATCTTTTCTAAAATTTTGCTTAAGGACGGCAGTACAGAAATCGGCCTATAATTTCCAAGATTACTCCTACAGCCTGATTTAAACAAAGGAACCACTTTACTTATTTTCATTATATTGGGGAAGGTTCCTTTTGTTATACACTGATTAAATATATTTGCCAGATATGGTGATATATTGATAATTAAGGACTGTACTACTATTACCGACATTCCCCAAATGTCTTCGGTATGTTTCATGTTTAATAGTTGAAAAGTCCTTATTATTTCCTCTGCGTTAATAGAGGTGAAATTAAATTTTGAATTTATAGGTGCACTCAGATTTTTCAGTAACGATACAGCACCATGGGCTGATGAAATAATGTTTTTTGTTACCTGTAAAGGTATATTAGTGAAGTAATCTTGGAAAACAGTTGCTACCTCTAAACTGTTTGAAATATGCACTCCGTCGACATTGAGGTTATACGAATTATCATTTATATTGTTTTTCCCTAATTCTTTATTTATGATATGCCAGACAGTCTTGGTGTTATTACTAGATCCAAGAACTTTTTTCCCTAAAAATATAGTTGTATGTATTTACTGAAAAAGCTATCCTCTATTCGTATAAATTGCGATTCCTTAGAATGAACTCACCTGTATAATTGATTGTCGTAGTTCATAGTTGATACTATAATCACACAATTTGAATCGGTGGAGTCCTTTTAATTCTGCTGATCTTTTAAAGACTTAGAAATTGAAAATGACTGATCTTTTAAATGCTTTGTACTGAGACGCTTTTAAACGTTCAGCCAATTAAAAAAAATTACATGAGATAATTTGTTATTGTATTGTTCAAGTTGCTGAAATCTTAAAATAACAAGGTATTTTTTAAAACTTATAATGCTAACAGTTCGTTGATTTGTGCATAATAAGGGCTACATTCGTTTGTATGGACCTTAAATCTTTATGATTTTGTACAGTGAAGAGTTCAGATTAAGATATAAAACAAAATTAGGCTCAGCAATAGGGTTTCACTCCGAAAACATAGTCCCGGTAACGATAACTTTGTGTTCGCGCGGAACTTTACATACATAATCAGTTGCTTTACTAACCTTATAGTTCTTCAATTTTTGAAATGTTTGTACGTATATTGCTCAAAATACAGTTAGCCGTAATTCTAAAAAGGTCAATAAACAAACAATGATTTCGATCGGTTTTAGTTATTAGTACCAATTCATAACTAAGAATTCCTTAGCTAACTATATCTATTTCACACTTGCATGTGTAATCTCGTTCGAGGTTATTTCCTAGACACATATTCTATTGTCCTTTGTTTAGAAGTTATAAACATAGTAAGGAATAGCCGTTAATTTCATTTCCTATTAGTTATCTAAAGAACTCTTATAGATTTTCAGAGAGAATTGAGTGTGTAAGTATGAAATTATCTTTAGACACACTTTATAGTGTCTGTATAGGGTTTCTTGATGGTTTATGACATATACATTAGTTTTTCATCTCACATTCATATCGACGTAATAAAATAAACACTTTAATATATAATCTAAAAGTTAACATATGACGAATTTGGATAAGTGAAGTTGATTGTAAAAGGATAAGTTGAAGTTAATATAAAATAGTAAACATATAAGAATACAAATTCAAATTAATTTCCTATTATTATTATTTTTTATTATGGTTCCTCGCCATTTGAATATTGAAACAACAAATCGCTTTACATTCATTATAATTAATGTCAGACTGTTTGTAATGACTAATGAGGTAAACGATATTGTTTATATAATAATGTCTATTGGGCTATGTAACTTGTTACGTAATAAGTTGGTCATTAATTATATTTTCTTAGTTATAATGAACGAGGAAAATAAACTATTATTTGTTTTCTTTGTTGAAAAATTATAGAATTCACTGCAAAAGCAATTTTTTTGAAGGTTGACTTTACAGTTGACGGGTACTACGTTTCTTGATATTACGTATTGTATTGTCTCAGCTTTGTTAAGACGATTAAAACAGAACAGGGGAATAGTTTTTTTTTATGAAGTAACAGACAGACGCATAATCGTAATGCAACCTATATCTACGTACAACCAATCACAGAAGAACCACAGTCATAATAGGCTTTTTAGTTAAGCAGTACATGGCAGCATGAACACTGATGTGTAACTGTAGTAGTAGGTGTAACCGTGGCTTCTGTCGAACATGACACAGGTAGTCTATTACTTTTAGGTAACTATTATAATCTATTTACATGAATAAAAGTCAATTGCCCAATGTATGTATGTACAGAATTCAGAACGACTTTGTGTATATGTCAGGAGAAAGTTTGTATGAAAGAAATTGTTTGAAGAATCACTGAACACACTGAAAATAATGTGTAAAAAAATCTCCATATAAAAAAGTGAGCGAGTGAGTGAGAAGACAGTAACGACATGTTCAAAGATATTTACAGAATTGACAGATGTGCCATTTAATAGCTTATATGCCATTTTGTTTAATGTTTTGCACAACTAAGAAAAGACTTACTCTTACGACATGTGCGCTTGTAAATCTCTCTTGGGATCCTATGTCCCCAAATTGTCGGGGCAGAGGGCAGACACAATGTTTCTCCTTCTCGATCTGACGATGGCTTGACGTTTCACCTCACTCCAGGTAAGCCCCATCTTCGTGGACTCCGCGAGCACAGATCTTCGCCAAGTTTGTGTAGGTCGATCACGATCTGGTAAATAGTATTGTATGAAATTCATAACATATCACTCAAATGTCTGGTAGACGCGTTAACGAGTATCAATAATAATGTGTGACACATATGAACCTAATGAGTACAATTAGCAGTGGGGTAATTATAAATATATCATTAGCCCGTTATTCAGTAATCTATGTACCCATCTGTACAAGGTTAAGCAAACAGACGCAGATATCAATGCAACTACGCATATATATTAGACGATGACGTCCTAAATTAATCTTGTACAGCGTGCGGCTATTTAAGTACTAATCCGTAAATTATCCATTGGATTAAATTGAAATTTGCATTAGATTAGCTATACCCGCGGCTTCGTTCGATTTATAAATATATTTCCTTTTTTTGGGTTAAAACACGTCAAAATTACTGAACGTATAGATCATAGGACTAGTAATCAGTTTTTTCGTGGCTTCTTATTTTTTGGATTCCATTGACTCTATGACATTTTTTTCATAGCCCAAGGAAACGGGCAAGAATTCGTTAATTGTTTACAAATATACTACTCCTTTACATAAAATGTTCTTACATTAATTCATATACATAATACATTCTGATGATAAAATAGTTTGGTGTGATACTGATTACTCTTCAGTTTTTTTAAAGATATAAAAGTGTCAATGCGGGTTAAAGTATGATTATGAAATCATTTATATTTACAATATAGATAGTGCAAAGGAACACTCTGGAAGCTATCCTTTGTCCAGTTTAATCTACTGTTATAGCCATAGATTTCATCTTTTGTCAACTAACGTAGAAAAATGGTAACGTATTAAAACCTTTACATAAGTGAAATAGAAATTTTGGAATTATAGGCATACTAATGTATGTACAAAGAGAAGATTATACATATGTAGGAAGGGAAAGACTAACAGAGGAGGATATTGCAAAATGGGAAGGTAAAATATGGAATAATTAAATGAAATTGAATGTATTTTGTATTGTAAAGGTCTTAATAGACTAATAAGGATTAATCGTAAGTCGAAGCGATGGTGGTTCTTTGGCTAGCGTGTCGGACACGGCAGCATCGACGCAGGGTCCAATTCTTGCGAATAAGTTGGTACTTTCTGTGAAGGAAAACATCTTGATGCAACCATAGCATGATGGTAGGGTACTTTCTAAAACCCGTCTGGATAGCTACCTCCTTCTAGTTGAAAATCTATGTGAATATCCTATAGGTGTATTCCGACAGTTACATTTAAGAGTCAGTCTATCTAGGCTTAACGCTAAAACTCATAAAATATTAAAGTTCCTTACAACGTTCCTGCGTATAAGGAACTACTCGAATTTAACACATATAATTAAATTAACAGTGGTGGTCGAATACTGAAGCCCGTTGGAATATCTCGCGACGTTCGTTTGTTTTGACTTTGATATCTACCAAAGAATTATTGTAGATTTATCTTTACGTTTTTACGATTTAAAGTTAATTAGTCACACTATCGGCGGGCGGTAACCGAAAGTATCACCGGGAAACCCGAATGCTTGAAATACGTTGTCATATTATCATGTATAGGCTAAATATGAAACTGAAGATTCCCCTGCGTTTGAAATTCCTTAATGACGTCATGTAGTTTAATGCTTTACTTTTCCCCAGCGTCAGAATATTTATAGACAGATTGTTTAGGTGATGAGAATAATTAATATCGCTTTTAGAAATGATATAGTTTTGCTCCCATGAAACGACTATTTACAGAAACATAGATCTATTAATATTTCAAATTGCGAATACTTTGTGAGCAGTTGTGAACGTTTTACGTATTTTCTCTTAAAGGGTATTTTGCCTAGTAGTAACAACTAGTAGGCGCCCAGTGGTCGATCTTCGACAAAAATTAATTGATTTTGTAAAGTTTGAACTTATTAGAGTTCTTTTGTCAAAGGGTATACTTCTATAATCAAAGGTTTTCATCATGGCTACTCAGTTATTTGCTATCTGCCCTGAAGTATAATTATATAAACATTAAAAAAAATCGATCTGTAAATGAAAATTGAAATTAATTATAAATTTGAAACAAAAACCACGTGGTTAAAAAGCTCTCAAATTTTAAGCAAACATAACTTTACGAAAATAAAGGAATTTATCGCAACCCAGGACACAATTTTCAATTAAATTTACACGACACATAACACACATGTAAACTTTAACTATGCCATATTTCAAGTTCACCCGTTCACGGGAAATCGGTCAAAAAGGGGTACAAAGATTTTGCTTCACGTATTAATATATAGATAATTATGAAAATTATTAGTACAAAATAGTTTTCCGTTTCGAACAGAAAATACACAAATAAATCTACCAAACGGGGGAAGTTACTTAGACTTTAATTTGGATAAATATGTCTATAATATATTTTTTAATGTTTCTTTGGCCTCAACTAGAAAAATAATTTATCTAAATGTTTAATTTAATTTAATTTAATTTTACTTTTAATAACATATAATTGGCTTGTTAATTTATACATGTCGTGCTCACCTTTAGTAGAGTTCGTGTCCATTTATGTTCACTGAGCTCAGTTTTGTGGACCTTACATAAATAAATAAATAAATAATTTTATTTTATTTTTCATGGCTTCGCTTGCTATGATGTACTAAACTATTTTTTTTATCCTTAGGGAATAATACTTCATAATTAAAGGTACCTTATATCCTTTTGTTTACCCTGATAACGTTTATCTAAAACTACATGATGATCTATTGAATAGTTAACGCGTAAAGACGTAACAATACACATGCAAACTCACAATTTTTATTTGTAATATAACTAATCTTGGGGATTTTTGTAGGTCTCCCATTGCGTAATTACACATATGGTAATCACAGTACACAGTTTCATTAAAATCGACTGAGACAAAACTTATATTTCATATTTTGAAATTACATTATTTTATGATTTGTAAACTTTATTGCATGTAACTGGTTTTTGCTCGTGGCTTCGCTAACATTAATGTGGATTTGACTTATTCCTCGGGAGCAGTACTTTTCTTCTAGATGAAACCAAGACTTTTTTTGTACCCGTGACAATATATGCATTAAATATTTCTCGATAATTGGTTCAGTCGTTAAAGTGTCAAAGCGTAACAAACAAACTCACATTCCCATTATAATATCAGTAAGAATTATTAATGTCTATCAAATGTGCAATTATGCAGTTGCACATTACAGGGCATCAAATTAGCGTTTAAAAAGGTTTCAAAAATAGTAAACGCACGAGTTTGGTCTGAGTTATACTTAATATGCTTTATGTAATGATAGAGATAATATTAGTGAACGAAAGTTATCATAATTGTAAACAATTACAAATGCTTTTGTTCCTTAAAGAAAATTGTTATCAGATTTGATATATGGGTCACACAAAATATGTTTTACATTTGTCAATCACAAACTTAGTTTATAGCATTACTGCTGTCTTTATCACAAGGGAGTTAATTCATATACATATATTCCTATAAGCAATTCATTAAAAACGCTAGCTAATCTTCATAAGAAACTACTTATTATACAGGACTCGCCAAACTGTTTGACCACTCTAAATACAGTTGTGCAGAATATAAATTTAGGTGTAAACGGTTTTTTTTTGTGAGGGCACGTGGGGTCCTACACGTTTCCTTAAAAGGGAATTTCAAAAACATGTATAGATAGCCATATAACGTACATTAATGTGTTGTTTACAAACAGTGAAATAAAAACGATCTCGTGTTGCTCTAAAAAGACTAGAGTTTATTTTAAACAATAGTTTTGTATTTTTTTCTTAATATTACAATTATTATACCAATACAATTAATACAATGCTAACTTGAAAAGTGAAACAACATTTAAAACTGTTATTTCACTACAGTACACATTATTTATACAGTACTATATTTTTTGTAATTTAGAATAAATCTTACCATTTAACATTCAGTTTTTATGCAGCCATGGATAGTATAGCCGGCGATGGATAGTATATATCTCGGTGGTCGCCACTGTTTTTGGATTGTACTATGCTTACCAGCTGGCATTGTACAGTCACTTTGCCGTGCTACAATAAAAAAAAGCCAGCGCCATCTTGTCTTATTTCTGTATGAACTGTGATTACATGTATGAAATCGAGATGAGAATAAATAAGTGCCAATTTTAGATTCCTATAATAATATTTTGACTTTGTTTTAACTTAATAAAAATGAAACTTTTTACTGTATTACGTGTAAGCACGAACCTACGGCTATATTCAGAGCGGCCAAAAGAATTGTACATGCATTCTTCATTTAAATACTTTATTTATACATGGAAGATTTTTTTATATAGAACGTATTTCGGTGTTGCTAAATCCATCACAATCCTCGGTGATCGATCGCGATATAATAACCGCGGGGTATGTATCGAGTGGGTACGTGATCTGACAGCAATCTGTTATTACATCATTATAACTCAATCACGTTGTGTTGACGTCGCTTCCTCGCCGGCTTCTATGAACCATCATTGTATACAGTATGCTGTTTTCCTGTCTAAACTTTTAAAGTGTGTCACACACGTA
This sequence comes from Antheraea mylitta, assembly GCA_014332785.1. NCBI lineage: Eukaryota > Metazoa > Arthropoda > Insecta > Lepidoptera > Saturniidae > Antheraea > Antheraea mylitta. The sequence goes on from JACEII010000006.1 coordinate 4,510,219, forward strand.
GTTCGGTAAACAGAAATGGTTTTTGATTTCCGAATACTCCGGTTCGCGTAGGTTGTGAGAAAATAGCGGAAACTCGAGTCGTAACCTACCCACACGTGATACTTAAGCTACTCGAACGTCTGTAAACGCAGTAACTGTTAAAATTTTCTGTGATATTTAAAAACAATTTGATATCTCAGGGTTAGTATAGGATATAATAACCTCCGAAGAGATTATGGCGTAATTCTCAATTTAGGTTCGAAGCCTACTATAGCCTTAGTTATATACAAAGGAGAACATCGAGATGAAATATATACGGTGTTATTACAAAAATTAAATACGTATTGAATATTTGCTTTAAAAAGGTTTCGTATTAAATGCACCGCCCTCGCTCAAGGCAAGTTCGCGTTATCCTTTTTCGCAAGTCTAACCTAACCTAACCAAAGCGAGACAAAAGAGCAATCTTTTTAAAGCAAGTATTCAATACGTATTTAACTTTATTGTAATAACACCGACAATATTCGTCTGACTAGCTGCCATACTCATGTTATAAATCTGCCTCTAAGAATGTATAAATAAATTCAAGCATTAGTAACTGCACAAAAGAGCCAGTCTCTCTCTTGAGGGAAACTTAACGTGTTAGTATTATGTTATTCATCTTGTTTACCACTTAACATCAGGTTGTGGTCAAACGGTTTGCTTATGAAGTATAGAAAAATTGTTCCATAGAAGTATATAGTGGTGATAATGTCCTCTTTGATATATTCGTTATCGACGATCTCTCTTAGTTAATATTATTTAATGCATATATTACTAGCTGCCCGCTCTGGCGCTTCGCACGGATGAAAATATGACCAAATCTTCCGTTTACCGTATGCACATGTAAGGATATAAAATGGCAACTCAACAGCTGAACGTCAGTTGTATCAATTTTGTCATTATTTTCCTATTGTATTCTGTTTTAGTCTCTTTCGCTTTTTATATAAAGGTTTTTGTAACCTAAATGTTTCAATTCCCTGTAAGATTTTTTATACATTTTCTTTAATATAGACCTTGTCCTGACGATTACATTAAAGAGAAAAAAGAATAAGCCAAATAAATGCGCCTGCTCTAAAGTGATGCGCTTACATACAATTGGGAATTAATTATTATGTATAGAGATTACAATGTAGCGATAGTAAAAAAATAGTAGTAGAAAAAGTAACAAATCATGTATTATTACAAAAAACACAATGATCTTAAATTAGTATTGCCAGTAAGTAGGTCATGTAAATTGTATTTTATTAGTTTGATTCTGACTTATGTAAATATATCTATTTAAAACTAACTTAAAATAAAAACGAATGCCACTATGAAAATAGAGTAAATTGAATAAAATTCTATAAACGGATTCATCATTGGAGGACATTGTAACTAACTGGTTTTAAATTAAAATAAATTAGTGGATGCTGTCTTGTGACCTGCTTTAGTAACTGACATTTCTTGTATCTGATCAGTAAAAATGATCTTTTATAAAATGTTATCAGTCGTAGAACTGATAATTTTTTTTTTATTAAAGCACGACAAAGTGACTGCTCTATGCCTGATGTTAAGCAAAGTACTTTTTTAATGATACGGCGACCACCGAGAGACAGATTATCCATCGCCGGTCGCCGCTGTCATGCCGGCTATAATGACGAAAGTCACCCGGTATTGGACTAGCACAGGCTGATCCTGAAACGCGACACGCAGAAGCGATTCACTATGATGGGTTTTTTCGCCATATACATGGTGGTTGCGACCCAGTCGGGCTGTAAACCCCTACCACCCCGCTATCGCCATTGCCTCGTTCGTTGAACAGCAGGGTGCACCATGTGCAGGTGAGGTTGGCTTGGGTGACTCAAGTCTTAAGATGTTACTCGACACCCCTTACACCCCAAAAACCTTTTGTGGAAGTAACTTTGCCGTTGTATTTAAGAACTTTTATTGCGACATATAGCTTTATGATGAATATCGGAAAAGTGGTTATAATGTAAATGCAATAATATGAAAGTTTCTAAATTTAAAAAATAAAATAATACTTTTAAAATTTGATATTTTACTCTAAAGATTTCTGATATTTGGTTTAATATACGATTGGTGTACGTAAATATAAATAAATTAACATCGTTTATTAAGGAATTATGCTTTGTTTATGTTAGTCTGTAATTCATATCGACGCTGAGGAATTCTTTTGTCTCGTGAGTAATGCCTTTATCATATCTTTCATTGTTTCCTTCAAAAATATTTATGTTTTCCACATCATGTTGATATGCGATAAATTGTTACGGTCTATAGTGAGATATGCATTTATATTCTGGTAATTAATGTTATGAAATGCCTATATAAATCATTGTTTTTTTTTTATGAATGTCTAAGTATTCGAATAGTATAATACATTACTAGTAATCGTACTAACATCTGCCGTTCAGGGTTAAGTAAAGTCTAGAATACATCTTGAAATCATTGTGTCAGAAATTCCAGAGAATATATTCAGCAAAAGGACGAACTGTATATTTCATAAATATTGTATAGACAAGAGTGCCAATTTACTATTCTGTTAACAAAATGTTTAATACAGAAGATATTATATAAGTGTATTGAAGTTTAAATACTAAAATCTTAATGGTTTCTTAAAGCGGTGGTCCGTAAGACCATTTGAACTGTTAGACCATTGAAATATGGATCTGATATTTCTCAGACCACGGGTCAATGTAAAGTGGGTATGAATTATACAGAATTATTTCATATTCACCTATTTGAGTTTAGTTACCTATCGCTATCGATTGTCGATGTAGAAAAATATGTTAAGGAACCCAATGTCTGATAGTAATTCTTCTAGCCAGGAATGGAACAATATAAAAATGTATATATTTTTTGGGCATTTCAAAATATACAGCGTACTCGCACTGACGTCACTATAAACGACTTTTTTAAAATTTCCAACGAAAAAAAACTAGCTATGTTTTGGTAAAAATGTTTTCAATGTCGTTTCAAATATAAAATAACTGTCATTACGCCATCTTCCTTTGCATGTCTCATGCAAGTTCAGTAAAAGAAAATACAATACAACAAACGATAACACGTGCAAATCGTACGCCACGTGACTGGCCAGTAAAATTATGAAATAAAAAATGCTTATATTTTCATATGAAGAATTATTATTTCTCGCAAGCGTCAGAGTAAATTATAATTCACACAAAATGGCTGCCATCTTGATAACAGTACAATGAATACAGATCAGTCTTCGTCATCTTAATCTAGTATAAAATATTTAAATAGATTCTAATTACGTTATACATGCATATCTAAAAACCGAGTTAATTTTTGTATTGCAATATAGTGATGTATGTTAATTTAGATTAATTGATTTTGAATCTGTAATAAAAATAAAGACATAATTCTATATTCTATATTTTTGTTCCTGGCAGTACAATTTTAACAAGTAATGCTTTGGTTTGGTATAAACGTAAATTAACTGCGGCATTGTAACTGTAAAAGTTCCTACAGAATACAGCTTATATAGGTTTATGTATGTACGATCCATAAAACTAATTAAACATCCTTATGAGACTAGGATGTTGCGATGACATCACTGCCTCCTGGTTTGTTTACGCTTACTTGTCCATCGTACATACCTCAGGAATGTATGTTCTTATTGTGATACGTTTCTACTTTCTTTTATTTGCCTTATCTCTTCATGAGCAAACAGGACATACTTATACGATAACCGCCTTTGCGCTTTTTGTGCTATAAAGTATTTAAAACATATTGATAGGAGCTTATTTTTAAACTTAACTTTTTGTTAGCAACTACTAGAAAATACTGAATTACTATGCAAAATGTTAGTTTCGAAGTACAGACGATAAATGATTTATTACTATTTAATTGCGTTTCATATTGAGTACAAGAACGTATAACGAGCCGCAAGTTTCTAGTAGCGCGGTTGAGGCCACGTACACTTAGAGGTCATGATCTTCAGGTCATCTTTGTTTTTTTTTTTTTTTTTTTAATATATTTTTATTGTGTCACTACTAGACTGATTAAATTTAACTCCGACGCGGGAATACTTTTTTAAATAGTTATATTATCTATGTTTTAATTAAAGCTCACAGTATTACTCAATGATATTATGACAAAACAAATGGCATCATAACCCTGTGTGCGTCAAGTATTATAGTAACGCCATACTGTCTTAGATAAAATGTGGAAGTAAGATGGCATATTTTTAATATCGGTGGTGAAAAAGAAATAGTTATATGTTACTTAGATACGGGTAGATTGACGGGGCAGTCGTCAAAAATAAGCTAGCTAGCCAAGTTTTAAGTGTCGAAGCGCTTGTAACGTACAGCTTAATAATAGGTTAGGTAATAGTAGGTTATTAATATTTTTCCATAGAGGGTTTTCATTGTTTAATTATTAACAGATCTGATAAGTAAAATAGTCATATTGTTTACGGTTTTAAATTTGAAATATCCTATAAAGAGTTAAATGTTTTTCCAATGTTCTAGTCATGATCGCTGTTGTATTTGTCCAATGCAAATGGAGATTGTTAAAAAAACACATCGCTACGTGTTCGTTTGATTTATTACTAAATAAATGCTAGTTAAAAATACTTTACGACTATTTTTACTGTTGTGCATGCGTAAGCCGTGTTTTCTTATAAAAAAAAATACAATCGCTCGTTTAATATAGCTACGTTACGAAAGTACACACTCTTTGAATAATACTAAGACCCGATGTGGGATAACCCGGAAGCGGCTTGCGTGCGCCGCTGCCAAAATAGATTACATGTCAAATTGTTTATGCAGGTTTAGGTACATTCTCCTTTATACACAACTGGCTGATACCCGCCCGTTTTGCTGAGGATTATATAAGCATTAAATTCAAAAAATGACTAAAGATCAACGGATTTCAGAAAATAAATACAATACTGCATAAAATGAACGCAGTTCTCTGCCGATACATTCAATAATTTTTACCTGATTGAGCTTTATAGGAACATATATATGTAGATTGTATTTCTAAAGTTTTGTGTATTCAGTACAACATAAATAGTCACGTAGTCATTCTGAATTTCAGCTTGATTTAAAGTCCATATCATTGAAAATTGTTTCCTCAAGGAATGTTAACTTGTGAAAGTTTTCGACAAGTCTCGTAGGTTTACAAGGAGTTTGCGAGGAAAGAGTTGACAATTATGCTGACTTATTACAGTAGACACTTCTAATAACAAAGTATTTTCCAAATAGTTTTGTATACTACAAAAGTTCTGTGATAACAAACATTAAAAAAACGGCGTGTCGTAAAGAGACACGATAGAAGTAAAACTTTTGTATTACAGTAAAAAATAATACAACATAAAGTCAACGTCATTCGGTGTTTCCAGGCGCTCACTACTCACCGCCTGTCCAATCCAAGTACTGACCGCCATAAACGTTGTTTGTCATCGGTGTTTTCTACACTCTACACAACGTAGTGTCTACGCCCACAACTTTTTTTAACAAAAAGTTTGCGGATCAGAAAGCCCACTCATAAGAAGGTTCACTTGAAAAAAAAAAACTACAAATTGCACTCCTTTTTGAAGCCGATAAAAATAAAATCTGTCTACAAGTTTTGGCATGTGAAATGAAACATTAAAAATATTTCAAATAAGTCGGTAGCGCTTTCATTGAAAAGCGGATCTCAATATATCAAGTCTCAATAAACCAGGAAATTTACATTGGAAACGATTTCGACGAGATTATTTACGACTTACGATTATTTACTTTCTCTTAATGTAAACTTGAAAGATTACAATACAATTACGGTATTACTAGAGTTTTAGTAATTCGTTAACGGTGCATACATTAAAATGGTATAATCGAGAAAATTTAATGAGTTGTTCCATATTTATTTCAAGTGAAGTTGTTACAATATTTGTTTTTGGTCAATATAGCCGTGAGTTTGGGCTTGCGTATAATACAGTCAAAAATTAAATGACAAACAACGTTAATCTGTTATTATAGCAACCTAAAATTAAAACCTAAAATTAGCATTTATTTATCCTTAAGCTGTCTATATGTTATACACTAGCTTCTGCCCGCGACTTCGCCCTCGTGGAATAGTTACCGTTATTCAGCGTGCAACGGAAGCTCACAAAAGAAAAAAAAAACGATTTTGAAACATTCTTCATTGTTGCTCCTCTCCTATTTGTCTTAGCGTGATGATATATAGCCTTCCTCGATAAATGAGCTATGAATAATATAAATTCTTATACTTTATAATACTGGTATAGATATAATATAATAAGCATTTATACCACCTACATTTGTGATCTGTGCATCTATATTTAGAGCGGTCAAAAGATTTGGTGAGGAATATACTTCTAGTAGTTTTTTGATATGTGTAATTCTTTTTACTGCGTGGAAGAGTTTTCGGATTTCGTTTTTCACGATTTTAAAATTATAAATCCGAGTGTTAGTTTGTTTGTTACGCGCTTTGATATCGTTATGATCATGATCTTCGTGGTTCGTCAGAGTCGGTCTAACACCCACTCCCCTTGAGGAGTGTACCATCTTGACACCTCAGGACGCAGGTGGGGCTCCTTGGAAGGAGACAACATCTGTCGGAGGAGCAGACGTAGTGTCGACAAGACAGTCCGTGCTCCTCCGGACAAAAGGTGTAAGAAGGTACCATGGGGTTTTACTCCGTGCGACTCGGGCATATGCATACTCTGCTGCCCGGCGGGATCGATATCCGTTAGGGATTTCCCCATGAAGAAAGAAAAAGAGGTACACAAAATGACATAAGATACTTTCATCCAGAAAGAATGTACTATTTCACAAGCGAAGTCGCGGAGAAAAGCTAAGACTAACTTTATAAGTATATAAGTAAACCGTATTAAAAATATATAAGAAAATTGTATCCAAGAGATTTTGTTTAATGTAAATTGAATGTTTTCTTTACGTAAATACATGAAAGGTCATAAGGATAATAATATTTTTGTTCATATCGGCATAAATATTAATGCGTTTGGGACGTATATTTGATCTGCGATATTAGCAAGTATAAATACTGGGTAAATATATGAACACGATCTCTTAGTTCGCTATTTATGAGGAAAACAGTATAATAATTAATGTATCGAGATAATATTATCAGTTTTAATTAAAATGCCATATAAACAAACACCTATTTATACATAATAATTTTATCTTAAGGGCACAATTAAAGTGTAATTGTTAGTGACATTTTATCGAATATTTTTTCATTGTGTCTCTGAAAGTTATTCATACAAATAAATAGAATTGAAGAATGGATTTGAAAGAACATATATACAATACTTATAACAATAATATGTTTTTTTTAATTTTTATCTCTATCCGTTTCATTTGGATAATATTCGAAGCGGTTGGCCCGATTTTGATGGCAGGTAGCTTATGTTATATGAAGTAACTTTTATATTTAAAAAAAAATATACGGTTCCGCGTAAATATAATAAAATAAAGAAGCCGTGTCCAGTACAACACAGATTTACACTCAGCATATTTTTTCGTCTGCCTTTTTTAACCTCTTTTGACGAATGTAGCTGAATATTTAAACAAAAGTATATCTAAAACAGTATATTATGACAGACTAATAATTTACTTTTATTGTCTTATGAATAAATTACTAGAACAAATGTCTACATGACAAATTATTTGTTATAATTAAAATTTTTATTGTTGTAAAATAAATTACTAATACATATTAATTAGTGTACTGTGTGTATTATTTTCGTACTATTGTTTTATCTGGATTAATTGGCGACTTGTATTTTATTTATTAAATTGTAGTTTCGTTGTTACTTATCAATTCTTATAACCGTTTTTATTAAAATATATCCATTAAATTTAATCATTATTGCTTAGCCTCTTCGGAAAAACATAATATATCATTGTAGTTTAGATAATAATCTGTAATCCACTATATCTGAATGAAAGTATTGTCAGAATCAGTTCAATCGTACCGAAGATTCGACCAGACAAAGGGCAATTAATTAATTTCGTTTATTTATTATAAATTACAATTTCAAACAAGTGATTTCTTCTTCTTGTAGCATTTCAATATTTTTTTTAATTCGGCCTATGTTATTTGTTTGTACAATTTACAAAAATCTGATCTATTGAACAAAACTGAACCTCATATTTAAAATAAGCTTACTGTAAGTATAAATGTATAGATACTAGATTTTGCACGCGGTTTTGCTCGTATTAATGTACATTTGAAATAACCTTCGGGAATAGTACATTTTCTTAATTGCTTGAGATGTTACGGCGCGAAAGCTCGTGTTGTCCCGACCCAAATTAAAAAAAAAACCTTGAAGTTAGACATTGCTGTCGCTGATCTAAGCTCTATAACTTTTCTATAGAACTCAATCATATATCTCTTATCGTTAAGGCAGCGTTCGTAAAAAACGTTTACTTTCAACCGTTTTTTCTCCGACTAACTTTGAAAATCAGACTACCACAAAAAATGTCTTTCCATTTTTCGTTTTATATTCATATATATAACCTATGACATTCACAAATAATGTGGCTTCTTATTGGTGAAATAATTTTCAAAATCGGTTTAGTAGATCCAGATATTAACCCCTATAACGTCACAAACTAACAAACTTTACCTCTTTCATATAGCAGTTTAGTATAGTATATATATATAAGGATCAAAAAGTACAAGTGGGGTCAATTGTATTTTACGATATTAACCTCTTCAACATTACTTCGGCTGATAAAGGTAATAAATATCTTTAGTCTGGTATATAAATATCTTCTTTTGTTAGTTCGTACTTAATCAGTTTTCCATTACTTCTCGGCGTATCTTAACGAGGGTAAGGGTAAGGGTAAAGCCTCTCGAACTATGTATGTATATATGTATGTAATACGCATAATAAATCAATACATTGTTGATTGTATATTCGTTTGTTTCTAATATTTCTCCATTCACCATGGTTCTCAGTTTCACAAATACAATTCAATACAAAAACTATAATGGCCAAAAGTCATGTACTTTTTTTAAAATATAGTGTAAACTCTATATAACGGATATTAAAGGACCGAGCATGTTTTTCTTTATAAAGGATTCTCCTTATACGAAGGTAATAGAATAAATAAATGGTTTTGTGGTTAACCAACCAAATTGAACTAGTTTGTACGTTATAATGATTGACGTTATAAAGAGTTTATACTAAAATGTTTACTGTAATAAATCTTATACATTGGGATGAAAATTCTTATCGTTCAGTGCGATAATAATATAATGCGGAACGTATACATTAGTGATGTTGCTTTGAATTTCAATAAGCGTCGATAAGAATTTGTCACGTGTTAACCGCTTACTTAGGGAAGGCATTATAATGAAATTCTAAGCTCGTTCCTAAGTTGTTAGACTTAATATTTATTTTAGATTTCCTCCTATATATATATATGTATATATTTCATCATTTCATGAATATGAGACGGATTTGCGCGGTTCATTTTGACCGCCTCAGTTGATTGTCTTTTATTTTTGTTTTCTTTTTATTATTATAGGAGGCAAACGAACACGTTGGCCACCTGATGTTAAGTGATTACCACCGTTCGTAGACACCAGCAAGATCAAAAGAGTCGGAAGTGCGTGGCCAGGGCTATGTTGGTGTGGAAGAGAGAAGGAGGAGGGAGGAAAGGCAGAGGGGGAGTTAGGCCTCCAGCACTCTCACTAACCGAACGAAACGCAACAATGCAAGCACTGTTACTTCACGTCGATTTTCTGTGAGAGGGTGGTACTACCCCGGACGAGCCTAGGGTGTTCATGCTGAAATTAGTCATAGCTTCAGCGTAGCTCTACCACCTACTCGTCTGCTTTAAGTACAAATGTATACATATAAATATAATTCAAATGCTTTATTATTCGTATGAGCTAATCTTCCAAACGGCGGTTGACCTGGTTTTAAGATCAAATTTAACAGATATTTTACAATCGATGAAAAAGATTTGGACCTAGGAGTAATAATGACATAATTACAATTTAGAATGACTACAGCTCTAGTTTAATATAGATAAAATACGTAGTTCTATATGAATATAAAACTGTTTTGATTAGAACAATTATGGCCACCAACTAGTGTCTAATAGAAATATTATTCACTAGCCTCAAACGTCACAACGTCACAAACTCACAACGTTATAAACTCACAAACTTTACCTCTTTATAACAATAGGTCTTTACCTATGAAATTGCCGTTCTGCAGTACTGGCCGTTTCAAATCAAAATAATTTTTGTTTGGCTAAGAATTTTAATATCAAATTAATTTTATTTTAAAAACATGGAATTCTTTTTCCAAAAGTAGTCATTGTTTATTGATTAGTGTTACATTTTCATCGCATTTCAATCTTTTTTGTCATCATGGATACGTTAAAAATTCGAGTAATTACGGAATATGAGTACCGTCGTAGCAGCGACGCGGCACAAGCGGCACGCAAAATCAACGATGTTTACAGAGCTAAAACTACAAACTAACGCACTACCCGTTATTGGTTTGCTCGCTTCTGTTCTGGGAAGTTCGACCTGAAAAATGAACCTCGCGGTCGTCCGAAGATTTTGGTCGACAATGACGAATTAAAAGCGATTGTGGAATCTGATGATACACAATCTACGGCTGAATTAACAGCAACTTTTGACGTTAGAGTAAAAACAATTTTGGTCCATTTGCATCAAATTGGCAGGGTAAAAAAGCTTGACAAATGGGTGCCCCACGAACTCAGTGATCGCCAGCGCGAAGTACGCGTCGAGACGTGCCTTGCACTGCTCAACAGACACACAAATGAAGGAATTTTGAACCGCATTGTTACCTGCGATGAAAAATGGATTCTGTTTGATAACCGCAAGCGCTGAGCAAGTTGGTTAGATCCTGCTGCAACACCTAAACAATGCCCTAAACGAAAACTTACCCCTAGAAAAGTGATGGTCACTGTTTGGTGTTCTAGCGCCAGTGTGATTCATCGCAGCTTCTTACCAAACGGGGTGAGCATTACTGCAGATGTGTACTGTGAAGAACTGAACACAATGATGGAGAAGCTGGCAGATATCCAACCAGCATTGGTCAATCGCTCGTCTCCGCTGCTCCTGCACGACAACGCGCGACCTCATACTGCACAGCAGACGGTCTCCAAGTTGCAAGAACTGGGGTTGGAAGTTCTCCGTCATTTTCCAGAATTTGGATAACTCTTTGGCAGGAAAAAAATTCAATACCCGAGAGGCAGTACAAAATGCCTTTGAAGAATTTGTTGCCTCCCGTCAAGCTGATTTCTTTAAGAAGGACATCGATAAACTGCCACTGCGTTGACAAAGATGCATTGATTGCATGGGTGATTACTTCGATTAATACAAATAAAATATACATGAAAAAAATTAGTTTAAATTTTTTCATACAAAAAGGCAATTTCATAGGTTCAAAGTCTTTAAGAAGTCTTTAAGAAAGTCTTTAAGTTCAAAATCTTTTTCTAATATGTTCATAAAGTTTACTTACAGATTAGTAACAATAAATAATTTAGCAATACAGATAAAGGATTTATAAAAGACAACAATCATTTTTAGGTAGTCATACACGTGTAGATAACGGAAACACATGTAGTATTATTAATTTAGTGACTCATGGCATGCTTGCAAGTATGCGAAATTTGAAGTTATGCTTAATGTTTTGTGTAATGTTCTCATGTAGAAATGCTGAACTCATTTCCATTGAAGGTTAAATCGGGATGCAATGCGGACAACATTGAACGACCTTGTTTGTTTGTATTCAATTTGTTTATGAAAAAAAAAATGTTTACATTGTTCTGTATATGGTAAACAAGTAGATTTACGACGCGTTGCAGTTATAATGGTTATAATATTATAGAAAGATATAACAAATATGACCGAATTGCAGCGATGATGCCTCAATTAGTAGCGTGTTCGAACACAGCGTCGATTGATATAGGTTTGAATCTTTGTGACTGAATCGCAATTTTTGTTGAAGGAAAACATCATGATAAAACTTTAGTATTGTGGAAGAAGGGCTTTTTCTAAGACCGTCTGGCTACCTACTACTATCAAGTTGAAAATCTGTCGCGAAGCACCTGTTGATATCTTTCAACAGCTTCACTCGAGAGTCAGTCCTCTATAGGTGTTGCGTGTTTAGTTTAGAATAGGCAGGTGGGATCTTTAGGGAGATATAACCTTGGCAAAAAATCAATGGTCTGGAGCGGTGGAGGTACCTTCCTCTTCACTGCCGGCTGAACCATGGGGGGAAGGGACGAGGTTCTGATTTTTCATGGCATGAATTCGGCAGACTGGGATGCAGTCGGAGAACAAAGCTGTCTCACTCGGGTGCGACAAGGGTTGCCAGCCGTTGGAGGTGTTGCGGAGCTTGCTCATTCTTCCTTGTGATACTCCCACGGTTCGGCGTATGGTTTATTGTGGAGTTTTTTTGTTGGTTGGAGTCGTCTTCGAACACTGCTCTGCTAATTTCGGTAGTAGGGTGGTCGACACTACTCATGCAGCAACGAGCCTATGAGTGCCCCATGTAGGATTTTACTCCATAATAAAAAAAATGGTTTTAGTCAAACGTTACAAACCTAAACCATAGAGAACCTTTTGAAATCTCTCGTCGATGCGCATGCTTGTGTGAGTGTGCCGTTTTCGAGCGTTTGTAGGTAGTTTCCGTACTGTCTCTCATATTTATAGTGAGACTTAGGGGTCTCATCGAGACGCATGTTGTGTGAGTGTGCTGGTGCGAGCGTTTATAGGTAGTTTCCGTACTGTCTGTGATATGTTTACTCTGTCACGGTTGTATTCTAAAGAGAAGATTTTGTCCTACGACAAAAATAATAGTAATGATTACGATAGTTATTTTATGTTTGTAATGATTAAATATTTATTCAGTTAAGGATAATATGATTCTGTTCACATATATATATTTCAAATACGTTGGCTCAAATCGTAATTTACGCCGTATTCATATAGTATAACGTCGTATTCTTGTGGCCTTAACTCAACACTAAATCTATGGCAGCGATTTTTATCATAAAATAGATATGATTTATGGCTTATTTAAAACTTTAGTATTATGTTGCGTGTAGAAAGATTTCACTCGTCTGATAACTTTGTTTTTTTTTTTACAATGAAAAATGACTACCATTTATTTATAAATAAAAATAGTTATGGAAATACAATAGTTAATACCCGCGACATCGCCTGCGTTGTTTATTACTCCCGTTTATTTCTATTTCCTGCCCATGTCTATTAATTTATTTTAAACTTTTTTTTTTGACAATCAACCTTGTCTTGCCATTGTCTCGTAGTCAAAAATGTTACAAGCGTCGTGCCATCACTTCAATATTAAGCGTCGTATGAATCAATATTCTAACAAGATGGTGGATCCCTTGTTAGAACCTTCCAGGGAGTTTTTGTGGCATATCATAATTTCATGCTCCATGGTATTATTTTCCATTCACTTCACTTATGCACAATAAACTAAACTATATTACGTAAAACACCACCCAATTTACAAAATATAGAGTTAAATAACACAAGATTATGATTAAATATAAAATCACTACATGGCAGACTGAAATCCCGCTAAAAGCTCCATTTTATACTTTATTATATACATCGTTTTAGTTCCATGTTTCAAAGGTAAGAAAACTCACGTCTCTGAACGCGAACCCCAGAGGAGTCGCAAGTGCGTTGCCGTTGCCAGTCTGTGTTTGGGGGAATGAAGAGAAACGGAGAGAAGAGGGGAGGGGAGGAGAGTTGGGTGTCCGGCGCTCTCACTGACCGAACGCAACGCAACAATGCAGGCACTGTTACTTCACGTTGGTTTTCTGTGAGAGGGTGGTGCTACGGATGAGCCGATCCATTCATGCAGAAACCAATAATAGCTTCAGCGTAGCTCTACCACCTACTTAGATACTAAATGAAGATATCGTGATATAGTTTTTTAGATAAGAGTCAATAGTTGTCTATCAAGTAAAGCTAAAGAAGTTGAATGAAATATGTCCAATAGTTTTTCTGTGATTCGCTCATAACAGTAGGCTTTATTATTTTATTTACATAGAATATATTTTCTTCTAAATTACTGTGAAAATGTAAGATGGATAATTTAAAAATAAGAACTGTATTTTTAAGAAATATATAAAAACAGACAAGACTAGATTATTGATTAATAGCATTCGCAGTAGGTGCTTTTTAAAATGAATTATTTAATAGGTATGAGAGATTATAAATTTAAATAGTACGCCGCTATAATTCAAAGTTATTGATATAGTGTAATTGCATATAAACCTATGTTGTCACGTAGTCCGGTGAAGCTGTAAAGGCCTTGCAAGGCCAATAGCGTATGTACTCAATTTGAAGGAGAAAAAACTATGTTGTCACCACGTAGCCGGATTATTTGTGAGTTGTATAGTAGCAATACCTATTTAACGATATGTATACATGAGGATGAGAAGAATAATGAAATAATTGTCCTAACGTTTTTCTATGCATGATCTCATGTAACTTCTAGACGATACAGATATAATTCTGTTTCTTCGGACTTCTTTTCTGGTTATAATTTTCTTATTTAGTTTCTTACGGAATAGAATACGATACTTTTGGATATTTACCTAATCTGAATAAGGGAAGGAAGTACTTTTGTTTAATAATTTGAGACAAGTGTCCAGTTGATTTTTTTTTATCTCGATCTGACTACGCTATTGACCTGATCTCTTAACAGCTTCACCGGAATACGTCCAGTTTATAAGAACTCAATCCGCTTAACTTAACTAATCATGTGTTTATATAAGGTGGTCATAATATATCTTATAATGTTGTAATCCATCCTTTCTGTTCTCAAATTGACAATCCATCCATCTATCCATATTTGTAAAGAATTCGGACGGAATCGTGTGCAAAACCGTGTCATATAATAAATACTTCAAAGGTATAAAAATAGGTATTTAACAGACAGAATCCTTATTTGGGTCACGCGGAGGATGCGACAGTCAATTTCGCGCTAAAACAGAAACGATGTATCAACGTGATGTCATTTCCGTGTCGGACATCCGTTACGTCGACTTTAAAATCGCAATATAATTGTATTCTGAGAACGTACCGCTGATTGACATTACAAAAGGTAGGTTGTAGTTATCTGTTGCTTAAATTACAAGACCGCTATAAACAATCTAACTGTCCAGATTTAGCGCTTGTGTATCCAACTGGTTACAACTAGCCCGCTGTCTAGTTGGCTCCGGTCGTAATCGAACACTTTACAGCTGAAAGTTGTACTTCGCTCAAAAACAACACATATCGTTGAGTGAATAAATTAGGACGTAAATAAAACCCATGCCTTATGATGTAATTTAACCAGCTGATGCCCGTGACTTCGTCTGCGTTTATTATACTAATATATTTTATATATTGAATGCGTAGTGTTTGAAAAAAATCGTAGATTATTTAAATTTTAATAACTCCATATTCCGTGAAGTTATCACGATATCTATTTTAGTTAAGTACTAAATGTCTAAGAAATAAAACTAAAAAAAAAGACTTCATTGAACTCGATGCACGCACAACGGCTGCCTCTGTCATTTTATTTATATAAGAGTTATTTTTATTGTTATATAATTCGATATGTCTAGTATATTCTTGCACGGGGCGCCCGTAATGTGTAAATGTAACCACCATAGCATTATTATACAGCGTAGTGTCGTGATAGAAAATAAAATTGGAATATATATTATTCATGTCAAAATTGTTGTTTGGTATGTACATAGATTTGGGACTAATATAACAAAAGTGTACGGAGTCGTAGACACAATTGGTTTTTGATAGAAGAATTCCCTGGTGTTGCAAGTGTCTATGGGCGGTGGTGACCAGTTAAAATCAACTGACCACCTGTTTGTTTGCATCCTATGTGGATTATAAATGAATATTTTTCCCAAAATATTAAATGATAAATAAAATACTTTTTGATTTGATTCTTTACTTTGAGAAACTACGTACCTGAAGAGATTATTTTCACTGCGCCCGTTTTTTTTAATAAACCCGGTAACTGGATTTATTTGTTTAAAAGTTGTAATTTCGTAATAAAAAAGTGTGTCATGCCAGTCACTGTTACGGCAAGTTATATAATGTCATAAAAAATTGTCTTTCCCATGCATTAACATTGTGTATTTTTTTTTTACCAGTGAACAATTGTGGGATCTGCTCATAAAGCGGTATTAAACAGTGTCATGGTGAATAAATAGTATATGTTTAGCGCAAAAGAACCTACAATGGTTATGGGACTAGGAACTTGAAGATTATTTATAGTCAGATAAATGGAAGAGGATCTATCCATCTGAATAAAAAAAAATTGTTTCTGAAGTATATATCAAAATCCACACTAACGCGAGCGAAATTGCAAGCAAAAACTTGTATAATGTAAGCGGAAAGCCGTAGAATTTGTAGACATGAATATCGGTAAGTGTAAAATTTTCGTAAGAAATTGCCTCAATTTGTAATTTGGGTTAACAGAGCAAACTTATTTGTTTAAATCTAACCTCTCCATTATAAATTAAGAGATATTAGGTAAATTATTATTACAATCAAATGTAATGGAACTAAATATATATACGACACTAATTATCCTTGTTAATTTGAAGGCGTTATTATCTCAGTCCGAGAAACGTATTGTATTGCTGTTATTTGAAACGATGTCTAAGGTCAAAAGTTATATCACATGCACAGTATAATTATTATTTACGGTTACGGTTAGAAAGATAAGTATTCTTTATAACGTTAACGTATTCAATTATGTGAAGGTTTTATTTCTCTACTACTCAGTCATCGAGAAGAACCGGCAAGAAACTCTATCTGGTTAATCTTTTACATATTTTTACAAAACACAACCCACATAAATATTTAACACACTAATCCTCCCATTATATGTCCCAACCATAATAATAAAAAATAATAACTAATTCGTTTGCACAAATTAATTATCGAGAGTCTAGGTTAAAAGACTTGCAACGTACGTATGTACCGCGTGTCGCCAGAGCCAAGACCAAGGCTCTTCTCGCGCACCCTCGTGAGGGCGTGTGGGGATCAGAGTCAGGGCGTACCCTCTGTCTGAGGCATTTCTCGCCTCCCGTAACGACGGGAGTGTCTGGTGCGGGGGTGGGGCCGTCTTGAGACGGTTCGCCCCTTAGGTTTTCTTATGCGTCGCTCTCGTCGCTTTCCACCGGTTGTAGGTTCTCTCTTCTCATGAGAGTTTTCATCGCGTATACGATGCTCGATTGTTGGAGGCTGTATTTCGTTTGTATGATGTCGGCTTCTCTTTTTCCTGAGGCATTCTCCATGTCGGCATTATAATTTGCTAACAATTCGTCGAAGCGCAGTTGCAGCTCATCCAGGCTACATTCTATGTTGAGTGTCTCTGGGTCCGGGCGTTCCTGACCGGTTGGGGTCGGCTCAGCCTGTGGTACCGGGCGGACGTCGGCTTGTACTTCCGACCCCGTGTCCGTGTCTGTTTTGCGTGGGCGTCTTCTCCTGGTCCTTCTCTTGGCTTTCTTGCCTTGGAGGGGAGGGTCGTTGGCGGGGGCCATCAAAGACGCCCCCGCACTTTCTATAGTTATCTCGGCTGCGTGCCTAGCCCATCCGGGTCCTCTTGTCCGCGGTACTGTGCTGGCTCGACGGTTTCTCAGCTCCCGCTTGAATACGGGGCAGCGTAGCTTGTTATTGGCCGAGTGCGCGCCCCCGCAGTTGGCGCAGGTCGCTGGCTCGTCCTTAAGGCGTTCACATTGGCGGGCGGAGTGTGGTCCTCCGCACCGCACACAGGCTATCTTGCGATGGAATTGTTGGGAGGAGTGTCGAAATTGCTGACAGCGGAAGCACTGCGCAAGCCGACGCTCGCCCCTCCAGGCTTCAATTGTGATGGGCAAGCTTGATATATTTGATATCTCGTAGATGGCGGGCGTTAGTCCGGGCGTTCGCTTTAGGATGACGAAAAAGATGCACCCGTTTCTTCCTCGACGTCCATTGATCTGACGGGCGTACTCTGGTGCGAAGCCCTTCTTCTTGAGGGCCTCGAGTATCAGTTGCGGGTCTGTGCCGCTGGGAAGGCCGCGTACAGCAACCTTAAGGCCTTGTTGCGCGGGGGGCGAGTAGGCAAACCACTCCAGTCCCTCTTGCTTCTTTAGGAATTCTGTTGTTATGCGGTGTTCTTCTGAGTCTTGGGGTATGAAACGGACCCCCTCCCCGAAGACGCGAACGTTGGGACCGTGTCCCAACTCTTCCTCCAGCTGTGGGAGCAGCTCAACCCAGTTTGGGAGGCGCTTGAACACGATTGGTGGAAAACGCGGGCCCCGCGCGTCGGGTGGGGCGGGGGACGAGGTGATAACCGAGGACGCGGCGGCAGCACTGTCGCTCGGTGGCAGCGCGGTAGTGTTCCGTAGGCGTATACAGGCGGCGCTGCGATCGACGCGTACGATTTTCGCGGCGGAGCGGGGGCGGGTGCGGGTGCGCGCACTCGCTTCGCTGGGAGGTCGGCGGCGGGAACGCGAGTCGACGAGGTCGGCGCGGGTTCCGAAGTGCAGGCGATCTTCAGCTGGGCGTCTGATGATTCTGGTGTTATTTCGCGATTCGCGGCGGCGGGCCCTGCATCGGGTTCGCTGCGCGCGAGGCGCAGCGCTCGACCGAGCGGGCTAGACGGCGCGTCCGGAATCGCGGGTAACGCGAGCGTACCACGGGACGCGTTGGTGAGCGCCAGTACGTCTTCCGAGGTGGACGGGCGGCCCTCGGCGGCGGCTTCCCGGACGCGCAGGAACAGCGCTAGCCACCGAGCCATCCCCTCCGACAGGGTCCCAGCTAGAATTAGCTGGGCGAGAGTGAGAATTTCAGGAACGGCAGCGGTGCGGAGTCCGGAAAGCGTAGCGTGGGTCGGTGCAGGTGGAGCGGGGGCAGGACCGGTGGGCGAAGCTGTGGTCGTTGGGTGGCGATCTGGTTGGCCCCGAAAGGGGCCTTTTGTAGGTCGTCGGCTCGACGCAAGAGGCGGAGCGGACGAGGAAGCGCTGGACTTGCGCATCGCCGCGTGGGTCGGAGCACGGGCTCGCGGACGACCTCGAACGCGGTGACGACGGAGCCGTCTAACATAACGCCGGTTGCTCCGCT
This sequence comes from Antheraea mylitta, assembly GCA_014332785.1. Classification (NCBI taxonomy): domain Eukaryota; kingdom Metazoa; phylum Arthropoda; class Insecta; order Lepidoptera; family Saturniidae; genus Antheraea; species Antheraea mylitta. The sequence goes on from JACEII010000006.1 coordinate 4,529,383, forward strand.
CCTTTTATAATAAAGTCGAGTAGTGGGGAAAGAGGCGTAACCGGGTGACGCAACTAGTGAGGGTAGTTGTAGACGCTGACACGGCAATCGGATAATTTTATTAAAATGTGGGTTGGCGCCGACATACACCACGTGGGATTCTGCACGTATTTATTATTGTTTTTATTATTTGTTATCTATATAAATAAAAAGCAGTGTATGTAAGTGCATTACTAAAAAATGGCTGCGTCTATTTGTTTTTTTTTTTAATTGTCAGGACAAGGATTGGACTTAAGAGAATGTTTGAAAATTGCACGGGAAAGTGAACAATCTTGGTTAAAAAATCAGTGAGTGCGTGAGCCGGGCGACTAGTGAGATTTACAAAAATATTCACAAAATTCATCAATCGACGTTCAATTGTTCAGTTGGAATTCTGTTTCATTATATGGACGTACACTAAACTCTGCATCTACGCGAAGCCGGGACGGGCAGACTCCCCTGGTGTTGCTAGTGTCTATGGTCGGCGGTGATCATTTAACATCAGGTGTCCCGCCTGTTCGTTTGCTTCTATGACAAAAAAAAGATCTTAGATCACGTTGTCATTTAACAATAGATAAAAATGTTTTTTTTTCTCCAACTGATCACGCTATTGACCTAGCTAAGTCGTAACAGCTTCGACTATTAACGCGAGCGGTTAAGGCACTCCCTGAGTACAGTGGCTGAGTGATTTTATTTGACAGCTAGCTCAAGGGTGCATCGCACACCTTCGGCATGGCATACGTGCAATTCGCTACCTATCTGAGCTAAGCTAAGTGACATATTTCATACGTGGGCGTGAACACGCTCTGTTTGGAGAGACAGGCTGGTACTAATCGTTTGCTGCCGTTATTTTATCGGGAGGATCGGTATAAGATTATGTTCAAACTCAAAAGCCAGTAAAAAAAACTGGCCAATAATCCATTCGATAACTTTTGATGTTTCTTTTTTTAAACAGATCTGACACCTTTTTTTTGTATCGAAACGTAGACTGCTTTTAGCACATATGGTATATTGTTGTTTAGATTATTGTTTATTATATTCGATAATATCACAAAGGGTTCGTGAATTAATCGTAGTGCGATACAAAAATACTGTAGATAATATATTCCAATATGTCTGTACATAGCAAAAATAGTACTACTATGCACCATGATAATAATAGCATACAAAGAAAAAAGAGTTTTTAGTGTTTAACATTCTGACAATGATATTTGAGTCGTTTTTCAAAACAAGCTCAATTCAATTTTAGTCGTTTCTAGTATTTTATAAGATATTCAAATTTTGTGCACGTAAAATATGAAGTCCATGGAAAAAATCTAACAACTGTCTGAACAGCAAAATTTGTATTTCTTTTTCCGCGTACAAAAACTGGAAAGCTTAATAACAATAAAATAAACGATTAAAACTGGATTTAGGCAATTTTGAAATTTGTACTCATTTGTACACTAATGCCCGGTTTCTGATATACTTTAATTGTAGATTATCTGTTCAATAGCGTTATCGGTTCGATAACTTGTCAAATTGCGTTTCTGAACAGATTGTGTGAAAAATGTCAGAAATACTCAACGGTCCATTTGACAGTTTATCTTATGGATAACTTTGTTGAGTAAATAACCATTGATAGGTTAACCGAGTTTAATAGTTAATACCGAATTAAAATGATAAATCAATTTTAGACACCTTCTTGTAAAGAGTCAAATCTAGTGAATATTTAGAAAAATGTTATTGGTCTCATAGTATTTGAATGATTCGTTGTTTATTCAGAAACGCTGTTTTTTTTCGAACTGACTACGCTATTGACCTAGCAAGGTCTTAACAGCTTCACCGAACTACTAAGGCGAGCGCTTAAGGCACTCAGCCGAGTTAAGGCACACAGCCGAATTCAGAAAGGCAGTGACACTTGATTACATTATTTATTCACTAACTAGTGATCACTCTAGTCTAAGACCTCCGTGAAAGAACACTTGGGCATGACCATTGTTAGTTAAAAAGTGCCAAGGATTTCAGTAGTCCGGGTAAGCTGTAGAGGCCCGTCAGCCGAACGGCATAGTCAATTCGAAACAGTGCCAAGGATTTACGAGTATGTGTTGCGAATGCATATGTGGGAATTAAAAAAAAAAATATAATGATTTTTGTACAAGGGATCTCACGGAAGTTTAACCTTTCTCATTGAGTACTGGCCATTGTGTTAAATAACTGTGAGCACTGACCTAAGAATTGTAAACATCTTGTTGCAAGACTTCTCAAATATTTATGTATTTTTATTACCTTACAGATTTGGGCAGTCTTGTACACTAGCGCTCATTGCAAACAAATAATAAAAACTAACGGTGATATTATAAAAAAGTTAAATACGTATTAAATACTTGCTTTAAAAATATTTCGTACTAAATGCACCGCGCTCGCCATAGACAAGTCCGCGTTATTCTTTTTTCGCAAGTCTAACCTGACCTAATGAAAAGAGCAATTTAGTGAACATTCAGCGAGCGCGGTACATTGAAAACGTAACCTTTTTAAATCAAGTATTCAATACGGATTTAACTTTTTTGTAATAACACCGTAAATATTTAAAGTTTTCATTGTCCAATTACTTCGCTTGTGTTAATGTGTCCTATCTCTCGGAAACAATATTATTTTTTAAAATATAACTGTGGAGGAGTACCGTCTCGGGTAACCCATTCCACAACGCCAGCGTACGCATAATGAAGGTTCTAGAGAACCTTGTTGTTATTGCTGATTTACTAGGCTTTAGAGTATGTGGATGAGCTACCAGCCAGCGTCGAGAGGTATGAATTTGGAACGACGAACGGAATTTGGATATTTAATATAAACAAATAATTTACTTGAAACGTTATGGTATATGATATGTTTTATTCTGTTCTAGTTACAATGGGTGCTTACCGACCGGTGAGCGTGGTCGCCGCCGAAGCAAATTCGTGCTGTACAGGCGACCGCAAGCCAACGGCGTCCGCCGCTCCAAGCACTACGTGGTGAAGACTCCTCACAGCAGCAAGGCCATTCTCGATGCCAGCCAGCATTCCATCTCCTACACACTAAGCCGCAGTCAAGCGGTAATCGTCGAGTACACGGAAGATACTGACACAGATATGTTTCAGGTGAGGCTTACTTATAAACAATTTTAAATTCCTTAACTTTTCTATTTGTGGACAGCCAGGTGATTAATATATTATATGTTAATTAATTATGAAACTAATTACCAACAACTATAGGTCCAGTGATCTTAACAAAACTACCACAGCAAGCACTTTCTGGGAGACAATTAAAAAAAATAATTTTAAAGTAAAGAAAATTTAAGGTATAGAAAAATAAGGTATACCTGATTTAAAATTAATCAACAAAATAATTAATTTGGAAAACAAGATTTTGAAATAATCACAGTGAAGCATCTATTATAACCGTGGTTATAAAATGTAGGCTGTTAATTACGTAGTCATAAATTATAATTTAATGCAATTCAAATGCAATTTAACGAATGGAGTCCTGTGAAGCTGTAAAGGCCTTGCCAGGGTAATAGCGTAAACAGTTTGTTAAAAAATTAAACGAAAAATATGATCTGTTAGATAAGCCATGTTATATTCGTCGATTTCTTTAATATTGTGCAATATACAAATTCTAGTATTTTTCGTACATATACATGTTTTCGATAGGTAATCGTGAAAATTGTCAATAATTGCGAAATCTCTTCAAGATAATTTATTTATAACGAAGAAATTCGTCCACTGTAAAAACTGTTAACTTGATATTTTTTCCATATAATTTGACCTCAGGGCACGAATCAGGGCATCTCAAAAAATCTGAAAAATGCTGGTTAGGTATCGGCTTAATTAGTCATCTCGCAGCGCCGCATTTTTTTCGAGTCTTGACTTAGTTTTTGTCCTTTAATAGTATGTTTGGGAGAAGTCCATCACCGCGCATGCTCTCGCACAAAGGCACGTCTTAATAAACAACATCTCGTATGAATTCTTATGAAGTAGGGATGTGGATATAACGCTCTAATCTAACCGAATCGAACAATTTGAGTTATTTCAACCATTCCAAGTCTCCTTATTTGAAATGAATTTTCAAACTACTTTAATTAAAATTCTATTCTTCTATTGGACTTATTTAGTATATTAATAAATCATTTTTATTATTAGTTAAAATTATTAAGATAGTTTGAATTATTCACATAATTTATTTCAATAATCCGAAAAGTTGAAATAATTCGAGTAGTACGGGTCGGTATCAAATAATTCTTTAATTCAAATATTCGCACAGCACTATTATGACGCTATAGTTTTTACAATAACGTTTATATAATCGCAATCAAAAGTCTTATTATGATGATGAAAGCCATCTCTTGATTATAATTTTACCCTTCATTCCTGTCATATGTATAGAGAGTCCTTTAAGTGTTTTGGCAGACCGGCATAATGCGGACGACAATCGCTCGAACATGTCTTTCGACGGTAGTCGATATGGTATATCGTTATGGTGTATTATTTATGATAAAAAAACTGAGAAATAACTTAAACATCGTTTATGCGAGGTCAATGCCTATTTCTTTTTGTAAAAGATGAATCTTTTATACTAGCTGGTTTTGGTGTCTACGTCTTGTTTCGTGATATTGATTTTGACATTTCATGGGATTTATTTGTTTTCTCTAGTTTCATTTGTAATATTAACTACTTGGTTTAAACTATTTTTACTACTATAAAACCTTTCATAAACTTCTTCATCGTTGGTTGCATACTATGATAAAACCCTGCATATATAATCTGAAATAATCTGTTTTGTTTCGTCAAGTTCTATTCAGCCGTTTTAGAAATGAACTCAGATAAACAACAGTTTAATTTATATGTATAGATTTATTTACTTATATGCTCCCCTGTGTTCAAAATGTAACTATAATTAATTATGATTTTTACAAATTTCAAAATGATTTAGGGTTTTTTGCCAAAGAGATTGTGGACGTAAGGTGTCGATTTGTCAAATGTTGAGAAAAAAAACCGTTTTTTTAATAATTTTATTTATAATCCGTTCATCAAAATGTACCTTTAAAACGAAACCAAAAAAGAAAAACGGTTAAGGAACACAAGAGGAAAAGCTACCGAACTGTTTTGTTTGCCAATTTTTACTAGTTGATACCCGCCCGCTTCATTGAGCATTAAAAAAACGGCGAAAGGTCAATTGAATACAAGTAGTCTAGAAACAACTACGAAGAATTCATCATCGTATTGCCATAGTCGTGTGCCGATACGTTCAGTAGTTTTGATATGATTTAGTCTAAAAGGAATTGTATTTTCATTATCTATGTACTAGTTGATTCCCGCGACTTCGTATGCGTTGTTTATTATCTTAATCGTTTTACCATATCTCAAAGGGTATTTAGCAGCGCAGCAAGGCGTCGTTTTAGGCGAAAGCTCCTAGATAGCATAACTTTTTCTTCCACTTCCACATTTATAGTTATAATTTAACCAATTTCTAAAAAAAATGTAACATATTATATACATAAACCTTTCTTGTAAATCACTTTATCTATTAATGTAAACCGCATGAAAATCCGCTGTGTAGATTTTAGTTTATCGCGAACAGACTGACAGACAGACGCGGCGGAGGATTTTGATAATATTTAGTGATAGATTAAGATATTTAGTAGGTGGTAGAGCCACGCTGTTGCTATATGCAGCACGAATGGGTCGGCTCGTCCGGGATAGTACCACCCTCTCGCAGGAAACCGACGTGAAGTAACAGTGCTTAAACTGTTGCGTTTCGTTCGGTCAGTAAGAGTACCAGGTGCCCACCTCCCTTTCCTCTTTTCCCCTTCCCCCCTTTCCTACTAACACAGGCTGGCAACGCACTTGCAACTCCTCCGGTATTGCTGGTGTTTATGGACGGTTGTGATCACTTAACATCAGGTGACCCATCTGTTCGTTTGCCTCCTAAGATATATACATATATATATATATATATATAAAAACAAATTTAGCAGTTATTTCATTCCACGAACATTTCTATTGGTATTACCATGTCGTATATCTATCATATTTCAGACGGAAAGTTAGATTAAAATGTTTACGTGACTAAACGCTCGTCAACAGGATTTATGCTTGCCCGCGTTCTATTGGGAAATGTTTGTAATGGGGGTTTACCCAAGTCGCCGTTTAACGTCTTTCATTTCATTTTAATTAGTTTATGAGTGTGTTTAGATATAGTCAAGTGTTTTTGTGTGTTCAAAGCATTTGAATAGTATTTGAAAGCGTTTGCGCCTTAAGTAGTGACTGTAATTTATATTTTGTGGCTGTTTTTGGACATTCTTTAACTTAGGTTTATTTAAGCGATTTAATATACATCTAAATATTTTTAGTTTAGAGATTGTCATATTTAATATTCTTAACCACAGTAGGTTATTTCGTACTGTAGGAATCTTGGCGAAGATAAATATTACATAACTGTGGATTGCTTTATTAAAAGAAATTATATAAACTAGCGACCGTTCGCATTTTCGTCTGTGGTACATTATAAAGTATTTAATAAAAATTATCTCGATTAAAAAAAAACTTCAGTCTTAAAACTTTTATGATGATCGATCAGTGTTTGTGTTTATCGATTTCAGATGTACGAATATACATTTATATCTATACTAGCTCATGCTATTCTTTCAAGTTGTGAAGGCTAGTGAGGGTAATAGCGTTAGTCATTAAAAAAAGCTTCACTTGCATTTTCCTACATTTATCTTATTCGTAGGAAACAACACTACTTACTTTTTACATGAAAGGTAGCTACTCTATGACCTTTCCTGTAAGCTACATACGTGTATGTAAAATGTCACGAAGATCGATTGTGTCTTTAAGGCATGATAACGTAACAAACAGGCTTACATTCGCATTTATAATATTAGTTAAGATTACGAAGTTTGGATATACCAGGTGGAAGATTAGACACTCGCAGTATTTTAGGATATGGCAGTTCATAGTCACATACATACTTTCAAAAGTATAGCTACAAACGTGTAAATAAAATAATGAGCCTAAATGACTGGTGCCAAAAGCTAACCCGAAGTTAATAGCTTTCGATAATAAAAACGGTTTGATAATAAAACCAGTTTGTTTTGTTCCTTATAGTCCCACGTCCCATTTCAAGTGAAAAGGAAATCATCTGACGGTCGGTCACTGACACTGTGATTTAATTTAGACGCGTAGAGGATTGTGTATAATTTTTGTATTTTTCTAGATAATTAAGTCAAATATTAAGCAACTATTTTTTAATTGATTTAGAACGAGAATCGAATGCAGAGTGTTCTCTATAAATATTGCTACTATCTAAACAGTCACCTGGTAGATTATCGTAAGAAATTTGTCAAGTAAGAATAAATTCTATTCATATACAATAATAAAGGTTTGCGTTATTGATAAAATTAGTGCATTTCTCGCCTCCTAGTGAAATAATTCCTTACGTTTATATCAAATAAAGCGTTAGGAAATATTTACACAAATGTTGACGCATATCAACCGGGATACTAGATAGGCTTCGAAATGTCGGCTTCCCTCACAGCGCGCTTATCTGCTAGCAGATACTGCGTGTTTGAGCTATAAAGCGTCTAAACAATACTCTGTGCGGATATGTACAATAGGCTTACTGCTAAACTAGGCTTCGTACGAATTTCATTAACAACGTTAGTAGAATATGTAAAAGTTATTTTATAAACCTACTTATTACCTAAAGATGATCTGTTACATTTGTACATGTAGGAATCGTGAGTGGTTTGAATGGCTCCCTGGTCATTAAAACTTATTCAGTATTAGTATACATTTATGTTGGTTAAAGTTAATAAAAATGCCTTTCTGTACATCTTCGATTTATTTTGTGACATCAATGTAATTTTTAACGATCCCTTCTTATCCCCTCCCCAGCACAGGCTGGCAACGCACTTGCGACTCCCCTGGTGTTGCAAGTGTTTATGGACGTTGGTGATCACTTAACATTAGATGACCCATCTGTTCGTTTGCCTCCTATGATATAAAAAAAATAGTTACAATTGAAATAACGTTTCTATTCTTTTGTCACTTCTCATTATTTAATTTTACTTAATTGTATATTCATGAAGTTCTACTTTTGTCTCATCACGTCTTTACAACTCAGCAGATCATATGTACCCGAAATAATTCGATGACAATTATCTTCATAGACATATCTCAAGAGTACAATCAGAACAACGTAAATTTAGATTTTTATCTTCTAATTTCAGTTCTCTTTTTCGGACTGGCTTCCATACTGTGGTGTTCTCATATTGGGAACATTATTTACGTGGTTTTACATTTATGTAATCATTTATCGTCGTTTGTAACAAGAGCATATTGTGATGTATTTGAGTTAGAAGCTGTATATTTATTTAATCAGAAAGTTATCATGTATATCTTTACAAAAACATAATGATTTCCTGAACAATCTATACTAATATATAAAGCTGAAGAGTTTGTTTGTTTGTTTGTTTGTTTGGTTGAACGCTATGATCTCAAGAACTACAGATCCGATTTAAAAGTTTCTTTTAGTGTTAGATAGCTCATTTATCGAGGATGGCTATAGGCTACATATCATCACGTTAAACCCAAAAGGAGCTGAGCAATAATGAAGAATGTCTCAAAATCGGGCTACTTTGGAAGCTTCCGCTGCGTGTTAATGTCAGTATTATACGCGTTGCCATGGTAACGCGATAACATTCTATTAAAAATATTTTCATGGTTTATTGTGTATTCCTATTAAAAAAGTTTATTCTACGTTAGTTTTGTTTTCGATTTTTAATTATACGTGTTACGTTTATATCGCAAACATTTCTTAAGTTTATTTTGTGTTGTTATTCAGAAAGTTTAGTAGTAATAATATTCGTCCAATAAGACAGTCGAAGGAATTAATCCATACAGCCAATTCTATGTCCAAGTTAATGTAAAGGTATAAGCGCCGAATCCTCTACATAATATAACGTGATTTTTTATCTTCTTAATCTTCAAGACCATAGAATTAATGCTTCGTGGTTTTATTTTTCATTCATTTCACTTATGCAAAATAAACGAACGATATTATTATAATACGCAACCAATTTCTACACGATATAGAATCATGTAACACAATATTATGAAAAAAATATAAAATCCACTACATGACAGACTGAAATCCCGCCAAACACTCTTAAAAAACTCTATTCTACATTAGTTTTGTTGCCAATTTTTTATTTGTGATATATTACGTATTATAAAAGTAAAGTGAGTGTAATTTATATTAAAATAAATTATTTTTGGTGAATACAATCTGTGATGCTACAAACATCAACATTTTTTTAACTCTGTCAATATGTCTGTTTTTTTATTTGTTCCGGGTAATCTCCGAAACGATTGGACCTATTTGAATGGTTTTTTTTTCTTAGAAATGACTACGCTTAACAGCTTCACCGGACTACAAGTAATATTTGAACGGGAATTTTACGGGCAAATAAGTAACTAATTAGCTGTTTCATTTAATATTGTTCGATAATGTGTAGCTTCATATTTTCATTATTTTTTTATATAGTGTGAGCACTGAGGGTGATATATAGTTTAAAATTCCAGTTATGTGGCTGATCATAATCCCATCCCATTCGGTACACTATTAGTATTCACATACATAATGTACACGTTACCTGTTACTGTAGATGATGTGCGTGTCATACTTACAAATATGTTTGAAAGAGTATTATTGTTATTTACACATCTAATAACAATTTTTAATATTTTTTTAATAAATTCAAAAAACGCGTGCGGAGCCGCGGGTAACAGCTAGTTGTAATATAAAACTATAAATTTATATTATTTTTATAAAAACTGAAGAAAACCATCTTTTGTTTTGTCGTTTTCAAGATATCGGACTTAATCCTCGCATATCGTATTTCCAATATGAGAACACCCGATCCAATATGGAACAGAGGGCGGCGAGTGTATGCGATAAAAATCTAAATTTATTTCTTCCCGATTGTACAGTACGATATTGTTACTTGCTACATACATAACATCGCGTAGTCAATTTGACTCATTTTACAGACGAGTGAAAAAAATAGTTTTTTTTTATTGCTTTATGCAGTAATTAATGATCTGAATATTGATTTCTCTGTTATTGGTTGGAACATTCGAAAAGTTATGTATAGTTTGACGCGTCACAAGAAGTAGCTGGACGGCCGAGCCTAGCTCGGTTCTTTAAAAAGACATTTTTTAGGTATTTATAGGCATATTGTAAGCGTGATAAAAATTCTAATATAAATTATTATTTTGGGTACCAATGGGTTAAAAAGGACTTATAATTATATTAATAAAATTATTCTTTAAATTAAAATAAACTGTTAGGTTTGCATAACAAAATAAGCATATTTCCTATATAAAAAAATAAAAAAAGAGACGGCTCGGTTTCGAACTGGGTTTAAAGTGAATTTCAAAGAGCTTGATTTCCATTTGAGCCACTTTTGTTTTGATAGCAGTGGTGAAATTTGTTTTTATATTCTAGCTATATTTTTGAATTGCATGAAAACTTAGATAAAAACGTTTTTTTTTATTAATGAAATCTAGCTAGATCGATTTATCGTCTCCGAAACCACCTACGTACTAAGTTTCACGGAAATCGCTGTCGCCGTTTCCGACATCCTGAATATATAAAAATATACAAGAATTGCTCGTTTAAAGGTATTAACTAGATATATCATCCAATTAAAAGTAAAACGTGCCGATTTTCGACTTAATCTGTGTTGTTTGCTAAACCACTATATGTGTATGGCGAGAAAACTCATCGAATTATTTCGGGTATATATGAATTGCGGAGTTATAAAAAGTCTTATGATGATAAATAACAGTGTAAAGTTTACATTGTACGCGAGATGCGTCTGATGTTTATACAGTCATCGGCGTCACCCGTATCTAATCAGCGCACATGGGTTAGTGCCCCCGGGGAGAACAATGCGTTGGTCCCTTCGGTTGCGGGCTGCGTAGAAACGTGTCCCAACCACCTTCTGCTCGATCGATTATTTTATCTCCAACAATAATAATATAATCAATACACCGATTTTGTATAAATAGGTTTGTTTACAACAGACAGACAACGTTAAATATTGAGTCTCTTCAACTTAATATTTTTTTCAATACGAGTCTTGTCTAGCAGAATATTAATTTATGTTTGTGCTATCATGTAATAGATATCTGGTTGTAGTTGTATCAATAGAAATATTAATAAAAATAGTGATATAAAAGTTACATCAATATTTTTAATTATGATTTAGCGCTATAGATAACAGTCTCATAACTCAATCTGTAATATTAATTAGATGATATATTTGAATTAATTATCTTGGAATTTGGAATAAACGTATATAAATCTTTAATAGAAAAATATATTATTTTCTTGAATCACCAATAGATATTTTCACGTAGATAATAAATTATATTACTGAATATTCAATTAAATATGACGTGCAGTTTTGACAGGTTTGAAGAGATGACCGCTAATAAAAGTCATTTTTCATGTTAGATGTTAATAACAAAGTACGTTCTGCGATTACGGATAATTCTTTGTTCAAAGAACTTTGACGCCATGACGTCGTTTTTTAATGGCGTCGTTCATGATATTAATTGATTCATTATACGTCTGCTCGGAATAATAAATACGGGCAGACATTATAAATTAAATTAATAAGTTTTATTACAATCACTAAGATGCTTTGCTCTATGAGGTCTAGGCGATTACATATTTTATTTGAAACTGGCTGTGCCCGCGACTTCATCCGCGTAAAAGCCTATGTAAAAAAAACAGGGATTAATAAAGTCTAGTTTTACTTATCTCCTTTTCTCTCTTACTCAAGTCGCGTCGCCATTAATAGTACAATAATTTTTGATAGCCCGAACCGATTATAACCGAAGACTAAATGTTACTCGAAGATATGCTTTATGATTTTATTGAAGAAGTTTTATCATGCACGCAGTATTTTAACAGTAATGCGTGTTCATACAAACAGACATATAGACAGACAAACATTTCTAATAATTATTGAAATGTATTATATTACTTATTCCTAGATATCTGCAATAATTTTTTCACGGAAATCGAAAATGTACAAACGCGTTCGTTATATTTACATTCTTATTATATGTATAGTGATATAAATAGTTTATATCGTAAGGAATATATTTCGTGTTTCTGTCTGATTTATTACACAGTAGGTATATATAGTATGTATAACTATGTATAGTTTTCAATGGCAGTCTACTCTTGGCAATGTTCTTACAGGGTAAAGCGAGTTCGTTGCCGTCGCGGTCGACGCACCGTTCGCGTTCGGACTCTCCACATCCTGTTCACGATATTGGACCCCATTATATGTTGCAACCATTCGCTCGCCCAAACCACGCGAAACTCCCATAAAAACCCGAATTTATATTTATTTTCTTAATATCATTAGCGAGGTCTAAACAGCGGAAGCAACGACCTCGCATTATTAGCATGTTACGCGTCATTGTTTATTGTAGCTGCGTTGAATATCGTTAGTTAAGAAATGTTAGTGTTTTACAAATTATCATTTGGTCAAGATCATGTGGTCAAGTATAGTTGGATTGTAAATAATATAAAATTTATAACACAAATTATTATAACGAAAATAAGAAATTACTTTATGACGTTTTCTACTTTTTTGTACTGTTTCAACTGTTAATGTATAGTTATTTTCATTTCTCCAAGACTTACCTGATGTAATCATATCAAAACCATGAATTACTCCAATAGTACAAAATAAAAATATGACGACATATTTTCACACACAGTTATCCAATACCATATGAAGCATAGCTTAACACTCACAAGAAGGAACGAACAATTACGCTAATTATATAAAGTTACTCATGTGAAGCTACTGAACCTCCGACCTCTCGGGCTAAATAATAGCATTCTGAGTGCACTACGAATGTTTGTTGTACGTAAAAAATATTATATAGTAAATAACGTTATGGAATCATTTCGCAAATATAAAAACATTTTGTGACAAAATTTATTTTATTTAAATCATTTTCCTATTTCTGTCCAAAGATACATAAGAAAGCATTGAAAAATGTTACATATATACAATTTATACTATAAGCTTAGCTCGGTACTTTAAAAAACAACATTTTCTTTAAATCAAAACAAACTGTTAGCTTTGCCTCACAACATTAGCATTTTTCATTTAAAAAAAAATTAAAAGAACTTTTGCCGTCACTCGGATTTGAACTGTGGTTAGACGGATTTTCGAAGCAGCCGATTTCCATCTGAACTATTTTTGTTTTGACACCGGCGGCGAAATATACTACTTTAGCTGTATTTCAGATAAAAAAAAGTTTTCTATGAATGACATCTAGTCAGATCGATTTATCGTTCCCGAAACCACCTACATACTAAGTACTGAATATGTAAAAATATACAAGAATTGCTAGTTTAAAGGTATTACATTTATACTAAAATATAATTTATTACATATCAATGACAAATGATATACATTACGTACATGTAAACTAAACCATGTTTTGATGACAAAAAAATAAATTGCCTCGCAGTAAAAGCGCCTTGTGTGTTTTCGCAGACATCGCATCGCTCGTATATCATGAACTAGTCTTCTCTTATCTTGTGCGATAAACATTGGCCGATTCTATGAAGATGTTACTTTGGATTTGAAGCGAAACGAAAAGAATGGATTTTTTTTATTATTATTTACGGGAAACATATCTGCGATTTAAATATGCATGTTCTTCGTAGTACTGACTAATTATGTAGTTCAATCGATTGTTGATATAATAGCCTACACGATGGGCGGGCTACATTAATACAAAATACTCCCACACGGTGAATCTATACCATTCTATTTTAATTTATGTTTGATAAGACAATAGAAGATCGTAACTGTTCTAAGTAATATTATAAATGCGAATATAATTTTATTTGTTGTTTGTTGCACTTTCTGGTTTTTACTCTCAAACCCAATATTGAGATTTTTTGCTTATATGTTTTCAATAGTTCAGAGAAGGACATTAGTATTTTGTATTCCGAATAAAGACTGTTCTCTAAGCATAGTTTAAATTTACATTAATGCGAACCAAGTCGTGGGTGGAAGCTAGTAGTGATATAAATAAGACTTTATACAGATAAAATTGCAAACAGGCATATGATTTACTTACGTTAAGTGATCATAGCATATACTATACGTACAGCCTATGTGTAACTATAAAACATAACATATAGCTGTAGTCCGGTGGAGCTGTTAAGACCTTGGTTGGTAAATAGCGTAATCAGATCGAAAAAAAAATACAGCCTGTCATCGCCCACGAATGGCGAGTTACTTACTTCTTTATTATTTTTTGCAAGAGTGCAAAAAATATCAAATTGAGAGGATGCGTTTTATTAAAGAGCACAATATTAATATCGGAGATGTGGGTGTGTTTCGAAGCATTCTGGCAGAACCGATATCGAACTGTTGCAAAAAGCTATGTAGTATATTTAGATTCAGTAGTTAGTCTATTTACATTTTCCGATTTAAGAGTTTTAGTTGTATATAGATATAAGTTACGATGGGACTGACATTTCAAAAATGATAAAAGTCCTTAAAGAGAATAAGGAGGGGAAAAAACGTTTGTGACAAAATACTCAAGGTTCGTAATTCTCATTGGTTAAGAGATTTTTTTTTTATCGATGCATGGTTTTCAAGTGTACCAACAATCAACTTACACCATTAAGATTTTTGTTCAAAAAAGAATGTTGGTGTCTATCCTAGAGCAATAAAATGCATTATTTTTTTTTTCTTTCGAACTGACGACGCTATTGACCCAGCAAGGTCCTTAGCAGCTTCACCGGACTAATATAAAATGCATTTTAATCATCTTTTAAAATGTTTGGGTTTTTTTTACACACGTAGTGATGCGTGGCTAAAGTATTGTGTTTCCGGTAAAATCTCGGCTCAAAAATCATAAAGCATATTTTCGAGTAACCTTTTATCTTTGTTTCATTAGAATGGGTTCACTTCAAAATTTATTTTAATTTTAATGACGACGCGACTTAAGTAGGCATTAAAAGTAGATGAGTAAATACACTTAATACATTCAGATGATTATAGTAATCATTGTTTTGTTAATAATTTGAAATTAGCTAAAATCTTAACAATCATAATTATAATTTAAAGAAAACATGCGACCTCGAAATTACTATACGGAACACAAGGCCGTTAAAGTTTCAATTTTTCTTGACTGTTTTTTATCGCTAATATTGAATAGCGTTATTCAAGTTCGTTGACCTAACGTTGGTAAATACGAATATGTAAATCATATTTCACTACACAGCCGGAGTTATGACACATTTCTTTTGATAAATTTTATTAACATAGTTACCTTCTAACCTCTGCACATGTGATAAAGAAAATATTTTTAATCATTTTGCAGAATAAATATACCTATAATCTGCTTGTAAATATTTCCTGGAATAGCAAAACAATTTATAAATGGTTTTACCTCTTTCGGTAAATGTATCATGAAATTTTGTTAAAATACAATAATTCAAAATATTAATGTAACAAATAACGCTCAGACAAACAATTCCAAAATAGGTTTTACTGCTAAGACTGTCCATAAATAGCAAAGATACTTCTAAGTAATTATTAATACCGCAAAGTTATTCCATTATATTCTTCTTTGAATTTATTGATCGGATATTCTTAAAATTATAAAAGTACTGTAGTTCATATTGATGTCGTTTCGCTTAAATTGTATGAAATCATTTTAGTGTCCTTTCCTTACTATTTTATTTAATGCATTTTTATGCGTAATGTGATTTCGTCTAAGTAACGTGAACGACTTCGCTTTTGCTTGCGGTTTCGTTCCCGTTTATGTAGATTTGACCTCCCTCGGGTTCAGTACATTTTTTGTAAATGAAAAGGTATCCATGTTCTTCTCTGTAGCCTTGATAATGCGTATGCAAAATTTCATGACGATTGATTAAATAGTGAAGGCATAAAAGCGAAAACAAACAAACTGACATTCGCACTAATAATATTAGTTAGGATGGCGTTTTGAAGTTTTCGATAAAAAATTCGGTTCGATAGAAACGGGACGTAAAGAACTAGTTTAATTGCACTTCAACGATTTTCATTGTCACGAACATTTTCGTTTCCGTTGAAAATCTTTGTCGTAATCTCAGCGTTCGGCAAACTGATCTCTTTTAATGACGTATAAAGGTTAAAGATAAATTTATTTTGAAATACTAAGTACTAGTAAGTGAAAACATACGGCTGGGGTTGATGGTACTTGCGTCCACATAAGAGTCGCATCTCTCATTTCCTTACACTTGTTGCCCGGTTGGTATCATAGAGTAAGAAAATGTTGGCCGCTGCACTGTTCCAAACAAATTAAATTTCGCAACGACAAATAGGGTAATCAATCAAGCGACGACAATAAAAGATGAATACTTTATTCAGTCATAGGATTTAATAAAAAGAAGAGTGGAAACAAACAGGCTGCTTTCCTCTTTGTTATACAATATGAATGTCAAATAATGAGTCTTCAGCTACTTATGAACGGACGTCTTTGAAAGGGTTACCTGTAAACACATCATAACACATTTGTCTTTATTCTGAGTAAAATGTAGATTTACTAATAATTATATTATTGTTTGTAATTTATACATTACGTTATAGGATTCATGGCGCAGTGGTGACTTTTGTATGATTAGCATTATAATCCATTCTGTATATGAATATTAAATATCTAAATAGGTTACTATAATAACATAAATGTTATCACACTACATATTACTACTATTTGTAAAACATCTGTTCCCATCGAAGACTCTCGTGGACTCTCAATCCGGATCCATAATGTAAATTGAGATAAATGGGTAATTGTTCATTATGTATTTTAATTTTCTAACGTTTCAAAATCTTCAAAAAAGTTAGAAATAAGATCTTGGCATGATAATATCATTGTCTCATCGATATCTATAAAAAAGCATGCATTGTGATGCGCTAAGGGGGTGGGCTGGAGACGCATGACGTCACAGATGACCCGGCCCTCGCGCGTGATGAGGTGGCACGTGACGTCAACGCAGGGGTGGGAACGCGAGACGGCGTGGTCGGGCCAAGGACGTCTCCCAGTCGACGGGCGCGCAACAACCGTCGCAATCGATACTTACGCTTGACAACCGCGACATGTCTGCAATCAACAACAGTGCTAGCAAAAAAACATTAAGCAAGAGTTCTTTATTACGTTTTCGTTTACGTCTATTTTCACTTTCAGCAAACTTTTATGTCTTCTATCGTATGCGATTTCAATAAATAGCATTATAATTTGTGCTGATTAATTAGTTTGATTAGATATGTTCTATTGACATTCTTAGTGTCTCTCTAGCTGTACGAGAATATTACTTGATCTTAGCAGATCGCAATATCGAAAAAAATGTAAATTTTCAAATTATTTGGTTCTAAGATCAAGCAGTGATTCTGTTCCTGGCTTCCATTATTAGAAGCAATGATTTTTGCACTAATATCATAATAATGCCAATCAAAGATATAAATTTATGGTTAGGGATATTATTATGTTTATTTGAAGAGGAACTAATTTTGTTAATGGTCATGTAGGTCTTGTGATTTTAGAAAGAATCTTATAGTTCTATTATAAGATCTTATAGATTCATTCGATTGCATCCAATCCGCCTCAGTTTTGCTTTCACTAACGTTTTATGATCGCATAATCTTCGACGTCATAAAGTTAAACACGTCTCAACTCCTTTCTGTCTTCAATCTACATTGCAATATGTATTATTAAAATGACATTAATTAAGGCTTATATTATTACCTATGGATATTATTTAACGTTGATCTTAAACGTTAGACCTTGATAGGATTTGTATGTCCTAGATTTTACTGCCGAGAGTGTCATGACTGAAACCATTGAGATTAGTTTTACGGTTTATGGTACATATATATCAATTACTAGTTTTTTAATCTATTATACATATAAAAAAATTAACAATATCATCTAACGTACATACGAATTATCAACGAATATACAATGCACGGTTATAATGGAGTTTGTCTCTTACTATGGGAAGTAAAGCACAATCTAGCAGTTAGGTGCAATGGTGTTAGCAATGGTGGATGAAAATAAATACAATAGGTATTTTGAAAATAAATACAATAGGTATTTTGAAAATTTACTATTTTATTGTTTTGTTTATTTTAAAAATTACGATGTCTGTTTCATACATCTTACGAACTGATAGATGTTTTTTATTTATATGTGTCAATATTTGGGCGTTGCAGAAAATCAGCGCCTTACTGCTTTTATAATATTACCATAAGGTGATTGTATTGTAAATGATTGTAAGCGTAATCTAATCTAAGAAAAAGTGCATACTGATTAATCGGTAATGCATCGTTGGTCGACTCTTATCATACCGGCTAGGAGACCTTTCAGCTGCTAATTTTAAAAGTGATAATTAAAAAAATAAAATAAAATACTTTTTCGAAGTGAGTTAAAAACGATTCACACTGACATGGTTATCACTATATGAATGGCTAACACAACTCAATCGGGTACAGATAACCACCTATCAACGAACTATGTGTATTTTTTTTTTATCACGGAGTAGCTGTTATCGGTGAATTCGTTCGCGTAGAATTTATTGAAAAATGTTTTTGTTCACTTTGGAAGTGTGCGTGAAATGGGCCGCTGGATTCGGCTTCTGTTTAGTTTATTATATATTTGAGGGGAACCCGAATAAAAAAAAAAGTATCCCAAGTTACTCTTTATAAGGATGTATATCTATCTGCCAGTGGAGGTTTCGTCAAAATGGGTCCAACCGTTTCGGAGATTAACTGAAAATTAGGCAACATATTTAAAAATAGTTTTATTTTTGTTTTAAGTCACGTATATACTTTTATGTCCATTTAGTAAGCTGCTATGTTGACCTTACAAACATACACTTAAGTTTTATTTATTTCTATTTATATAAATAAATAGACACATACATGATATAGTTGTTAAGTAATTATTTAAATTCAATATTTCATCCAAATCCATATACCGGTTACGTTACACGTTACGTTACAGTTTACGAGAAATTAATTAATGTTTGTATATAAAAGAAATACTTTCTTAACAGTAGTAACTATGGTGCAGTAGGTTTTTGTGAAAAAATAAAATGGTCTACTCTAGACTGGTGTGTGTTTTGTATATCTATGATTATTTTTAATATCGGCGAGTGTTCTCTGGCAGAAGTCCAATAATTATTAGACTTTTTTCTGGTGAAAGTACGTATATCCTAATAAAAATATATATACAGAAGTATAAATAACTGGAGTATAATCTTTACTCTTAATTCGGTTATTACTTTTATTTCAAAACCTTAGAACTATTTTCATTACAAACTTTAAATTTCACACATATGATAATTTTGTACCATAGTGTTAAATACGATTTTTTTAGATTCAGGCCATGTAGGTGCATGAATACGAGATTATAATCTATACTAATATAATAAAGAGGTAAAGTTTGTGACGTTGTAGGGGGTAATCTCATGAACTATCGGTCCGATAGGAAAAATTATTTCAATGTTATATAGCTCATGTATCGAGGATGGTTATAAGCTATATATCAACACACTAACACGAATAGGAGCGGAGCACCAATCAATAATGTTTAAAAATCGTCGTTTTTTTCCTCTTGAGAGCTTTCGCTGCGTGCGTGTTAACGTTAGCCCTAAGAAACTATTTCACGCGAACGAAGTCGCGGGCAGAGGCTAATATGAAATAAACAAATATCTGATGATTTTAATTCGAGTCACTGATAATGACAAATTTCATAATCTTTGTAAAGTGAATCAATTATAGTGAAATGGTTAAGATTTTTTGGATAGAAATATTTCAAATAAGAGCTTCGAGAGAAATTACTGAAAGAAGCTTATTGTTATTACATATTATAAGGATACTAGCGGACCCTACGGACGTTGTCCTGCCTTGATAATAAAAAAAATCTAAAATTCAACCGCAGCGCCACCCACCGCCTCCAATTATGAATGTAAACCATTCTCGGATCCACTGGAACACGCACACAAAATTTCACGAAAATCAGTCCAGCCGTTTAGGAGCAGTTCAGTGACATACAAACGTACAGAAGAAATTGAAATGTAGAGATTACATTGTTTGAATATGTCCTTCAATTTTACTTGAACGACTGTACGAATTGTAATGAACATTCATATAGAAATGGATTGAATCGTAGATATAGACCATTATAATTAAACCAGTTGATTTCAAAGGGCATGTAAGGCATGCAACGTCAGTCATGTTAAAAATATTGAAAAGGTACTTGGAACGTAACAGTAAAATGACTTATGTCAAAAGGTCTTTTTCATCTGCATGTGTGTATATGTTGTGTAAATTTCAATCAGTGGTGGTGTTAGTAATGTATATTTTAACTAATTTAATACGCTTTAATGCATTTTTTATTTAAAAAAAACTAGCTTTCTGCTCTTCTCCTTCATATAAACTTTAACTATGCCAAATTTCACGTTCATCCGTTGGCGCAATTCTCTTCAAAGGGGGTACAAAATGCATTACATTTTGTTATTTCTCAGCAACAATTATTTTACGTTTAAATTTTTGCTATGTTTGTTTTCACTGTAGTGTTTTTATGTTTATTTTAATTCTAGTCTAGAGGTTTTCTTGTATGTGTCGCATTTGTTTATAACCAATTAGAAAAACAGGACATTCCAGATGCAAATGCCCACGGCAATGCAATGCAATGCAAACTTTCGGTGTGTTTGTGTTTTGTATTTTAATGTTTGGGTTTTCCAATGTAATTTTCTAAAAAGTATAAGTTAAATTAAGAACAAAAATTTAGATTTGTCAACTAATTATTATATTGTTATTAGATATTAGGATACTGTTTCTAGAAGGGCCTATGCTCTCTCCTAACTATATTTCAAAATCTATAAATGGAAATAGACTGCGAATTATGTATGTTACCATGGCGCATATTTTAACAAATAGCTTATAAAAATACTATAATTAAAAATATTATGGATGAGCCCCATACAATTCACGATTTTTTTTTTCTGTTCCAGAATTGTGTTTTTTTTTGTTTGTTTTTGAACTCACTATGCTATTAGCCTTGCAAGGCCTTTACAGCTTCACCGGGCTAAAAAAAAAAACAAAAATAGCTCAGATGGAAATTGGATGCTTATAATTGTGCGTTTGGTGTCATAACTCTATTTGTATAACCACGCATAATAAAAACCGGTAAAGCGTGAATTGGGTCCGCGCTAAGGACCCTAAAGTGTCGATATAAATAAGTGAAGTCTGTGGTGAAATGGTACGACCTGTTTTAAGTGCGAGCTCGTTTTGTACTTAGCCGATATTTTTGTATTTGACTGAATTATTCTTTATTAATTTAAAATTCGTGTTTAGAAAATTTACTTGCAAAAAAGGTTTACTAAAGTTTAAATTGTTTGTGTCATTTTAATAAATCACAGCAATTTAATAAAGCACAGAAGATAACTTTTCTTGTTATACAACAAATAAACATCCTAGTCAAGATTTTCGAAAGTCTCGACCGTTTAAAAATAATGAAAGCGTTTTGAAACTCAATATGACCAAATAAACCCCAAGCTTAAAATTGCGAAACTTTTATAGGCTAAACTTACATTTTACTTCGGTCTGCTTTCATATTTAATTTCAAGGGTGTTCACGGAGCGAACAATAAACACTAACTTTGCAGTTAAGTATTGACTAACGACTGTATTTTCACTTTATTGAACGTATTTTAGTTGCTTAATAATAATGACCTGGTAGTATATTCGCTTACTACAACAATTCATTACATGAACGATATTAAGTATTATTTTTATATACATACATACTAGCGAGCGCGGCGGACGTTGTGCCACTCTAATAATAAAAAAAGTCTATTATTCGACCCTAGTGCCACCTTTTTTTTTTAACGTGGAGAGAAAATCCTCATGGACTGTCACGCTCCCGGGGGGGAATCCGACTTGAGCCGCCCACCCCCACGTGGTAGCCAGGGGTGGGGCCTAAACGGCAACTGTGACCGGCTAAAACTCCAAGACAACCTACGCCACACTATGGGGATGTCTCAGGGTTGCGTGAGCAATCTCCGCTACACTTCCGGCGGCAGGCGTTTCCCACGCCGCACTCCGTTGAGACAGTCCGGTTGAAAGACTGTCCAGCAGCTTTCCGAACCCGTGCAATAGAGGGTCAGGGCTCCCGCACCTTGCCTCCTGGGTTCAGCTAGTAGTGGAAAGGTTATAAACCCCTCCGCCACCGCCCGACCATTGTTTTTTTTTACGAGGTTTACTCCTCGTTCACCTCGGCCTCTCTAAACGCCCCTCTGGCCTAGGCTAGCCTACACCTAACCACTTCCTTCCCCAAATCCCCCCACCCTACCTAACCTATCCTACTCCTACGTCCCTAGTGCCACCTACCGGGCCCAATCTAGACCATACTCTGATCCACTAGAACAAGCACACAAAATTTCACTAAAATCGGTCCAGCCGTTTAGGAGGATTTCAGTTACATACACACGTACAGAAGAAATTTATATACAAAAGTATATAATTCTTTTATCCGTGTTTATGTGACTGGGCTCCTCCTAAACGGCTGGACAGATTTTTATGATTTGTGAGTGATCAGATGGATTCAAGAATGGTTTAGATTCAAGAATGGTTTAGATTCACAATTGGACTCAATATGTAGTAGCGGTGCGGTTGAATTATAGGATTTTTTATTGTCATGGCAGGACAGCGTCCACCGGTGCCGTTAGTTGTGGTAAAGTAGTAAAGTACATTACTTAACGATTCTTCGATTTCGCTAACAACCAAAACGTTATATTGAATGATAGACGATATTACGATCTGATTATTTTTGTTTATTTGTTTCGTTGGTGTGTTTAGTGCTGCAGTGTGGGGAGTAATGAGGGGGTGGCTAGACGGTTCATTGACTATACAACTCAAAGCGCTTTAGGAGTCTGGTCTGCTCTTTTTATGTTTTTGACGTATAGACTAATGGATATACAGTAAAGACTGTATAGCGTACAGTTTAGCGACACATAAGAAACTGCGTATTTCAAGTTTGACCTTATTGAGACTTGTCATTAAACTGAGAGAATGAAGATCAGTATTATTTGACTGTTATAAACCGACCCAATTTAGGTAACTTCGACGTTCTAGTGAGGCTCGGCTGATTGTTAAGACCTAGATCTCAGAATGGCTGTGATTACGTTTTTAAATATCTTCTTAGCCAATTTTGTTCAAATTATAATTTTACATTACATGATTAATTATTGTTCATGATTTTTAAATTGTTGCAATAATTACGGTATTTTTTAAACTGTCTGAAAAATGATGCCAACTGTCTTTTGAAAAGTGCATCATAAGATCGATATTGGTTTGTTTAAACCCTTTGGTTTCGTACAGTTGAACGGAAAAAGTACGTGTACTAAGTAATTGTAGTTATTTTTTTAATTGTGTCATCATACTTGACCGCTCTATGACAAGCTACAGTTGTGGTAAATGTAGCGTCACGCTTGATATTCACGAAGCGATGGGTATATCAGGACCGTTAGATGAATGCGTTTGACCTTGTTATGGGTCATTCTATTCTTGACAGCCTTATCGTGTTCCTACTACTTTAGAAAACATTATTCGTTGGTTGAATTTGTTCAGCGCTATGGTTAAGGAAAATATACGTGTATGAAATAAGCGAATACGAAGTGTCGAAATTTCAATAGTTTATTATTAAGTGGTACAAAGACTTAGGGTTTGATTTAAAGATGTCGAATTCATTAATCTGAGAAACTATTATTGGAAACTAATTTATTGACATACAGGGCATTACATTCTTTTCCTCTCACTCTCTCATCTACAAAACATAGACATCAGATAAATTAACTACTGATTTATTTTTTATTATCTCAAATAAAACCTCAAGTGAAAGATCAACCTACCTTTTTTATTATGCGATTTATCCCCTACACTAGTGATTAGTAAAGAAGGTTCCACAAAATCCAAGAATTTCTTGAAAAAGTCATCAGAGTTGCCCAAATTAGTTGCATTTGTAATTGAATTATTTTAGGTGTCATATCATTTTATATACATAATATTATTTTGTAACAATTCCAATGTACATATTTTACGTTTACATGAAACAAGCTTTTCCCGCGAATTCTTTTGCTTGTTTTCCTACTAGTCACGATAAAAATTACACTACATCTTTCTCCAAATATCGGGTTAACCCTATGTAAAGTTTCATTACCATATGTTTAGATGTTCAGTTGTGAAGGAGAAGGAGCAAGGAGAATAAATCTATATCCTTTTCTGTACACTCAAATTGTAAAAGAATAATTTAATAATGATCGGTTAAGTAGTGAAGCTGTGAAAGCGAAACAAACAAACTACATCCGCATTTGTAAGATTAGTTAGGATAATTATATTAATATCATTGGAGCGGGAATTGTATCGATTTAATTTTTTTTTATTATAAAATTAGAGGACTGTAATGTAAAACATATTTGTTGAGTGTTCCTTAGCTTTTAATGACTACAGATACCTCGCTTTACACTACAGATGTTTCCAAATTCAAATACACAAACGAATTTAAAGCGTTTCCAGCGCTGAGAGCTCTACATTTCCGTTTTTTTTTAAACGACTCAATTTAGCGCTCCGGGGTCGCTAAATAGGGTCGTACCGACCGATACGAGGGTTGTTCATTCAAATATTTCACAAAAGCCTGAAAGGATGAGCCGAGAACGATTGTAAATGTACTTCTATTGACAGCCGTCTTATATTACCTTATGTTAAGCGCACAATGGTCACGAAATTGGGAAAGAGCGTCCGCGTCATGATACGCGAATGTTTCAAACCAAAGTAAACAAATAGCAAGTCATTACTAATGTTATTGTTGGTGATAATTATGGATTAATGGAATCTTAATTTTGATTATGTATATTATATTATGTTAAAGTGTTTCACAAAGTTTATTCATTTACTTGTGACTACTATCTGAAAGTTGTTCGTCACATACTGGATTTTTAATCCAATTACTCGCTAGAAATCCTTACTATTCCTTACTTAATATGATAAGTGCGAATGTGGGTTTCTTTGTTATACTGGTAGTAACACTTTGGTAATTAAATACAAATGTATCTAATACCTTTAAACGAGCAATTCTTGTATATTTTTATATTTGTATATATTCAGGATCTCGGAAACGGCGTCATCTATTTCCGTGAAACTTAGTATTTAGGTAGTTTCGGGGACGATAAATCGATCTAGCTAGATTTTATTCATAAAAAACTTTTTAACTAAGATTTCAAGCTATGAAAAAATATAGCTAGAAAATGAAGGTAAATTTCGGTATATATATTTCCATATATACATATATACTCGGATTCGAACTGGGGTTACATGGATTTTGAAATAACCAATTTCCATCCGAGCTATTTTTGTTTTAACAGCGGTGGCGAAATTTACCTTCATATTCTAGCTATATTTTTTCATAGCTTGAAATCTCAGTTAAAAAAAGTTTTGTATGAATGAAATCTAGCTAGATATATATATTGTAAAGAATGATAATTTTGTGAGGCAAACCTAACAGTTTATTTTAACTTAAAAATAATCTTTAAAGAGCCGAGCTAGGAGCGGTCGCCCAGTTACTGTAGTTGTATTTATAAGGTAACCATGGCATGGTCCAAAAATAAATTATATCTATATATTAATACGTGAAGCAAAAAAATTGTACCCCTTTTTAACCTACTTTCCGTCAACGGGTGAACTTGAAATTTGGCATAATTAAAGTTTATATGGCGGAGAAGTGCAGAAAGCTGTTTATTTTATATAAAATACATTAGAAGTACATTAACTTAATAAAAATATGGACTACTCACACTACTACTCGAATTTTACACAACATATACACACATGTAAATAAAAAAGATATTTTGACTGCCGTCAATATACACGAATTTCAAAAAAGGTTGTGAAGAAAGGAGGTTGCTATGCTCGACTATATGTATTTTTTAATTCTTACGTTCTAATTACCATTTTTCATCCTACATTCAACAATGATAACTGTTGACTGATGTAAAATATAACTGTTATTGTAATGTTTATTATTTTTATGGTGAACATACTTCAAATAATGAATTAATAAAAAAATGAGCCGACTAATACTTTGTATAATCAAAATAAGGATTTTGTTCATAAAAATAATCCATGACTTAGACCTTCACGGTTATAATGTTGCAATTCAACCTCATGTATCAACAAAACAGAATTTATTTTCAAAAGCTCATGGTAGTATTAAAAACGTCTTTGTCTTGGATTCACCATTTGATTGTATTATGCATCCATTACTTTTTCAAACGATGATACTGGGCATATCACTATTTCTCATAATGAACAGACTACATTTAATTCAATATCACCCAGAAATACCACCTACCCATGGTGTCGTGTAAAATTAATTGCAAATTGTGTCATGAGTTGCAATAAATTTCTTTATTTTCGTAAAGTTATATTTGTTTAAAATTTGAGTTTTACCACGTGGTTTTTGTTACCAATTTATAATTAATTTTCATTTTCATTTACACAAAGATTTTTTTTAATGATTATATAATAAAGATCATGGCAAATGGCAAATAACTGAGTAGCCATGATGAAAACCTTTGATTATAGAAGTACATACCCTTTGACAAAAGAACCCTAATAAAGTTCAAACTTTAAAATATCAAATACCAATGGTCGAATGTCGACCACTGGGGGCCCACTAGTTTCAATAAAACTAAATATGTAAATAAAAGACAATAATTTCAATAAAACTGTTTACGAGATATATATCAAATCTACATTAATACAAACAAGGCCGCAAGCAAAATATCGTATAAAAATAGATTGAGCTGTACATGGATGTTGGTATAATTAAAAAACAAGTACGTGGACGACCGAGCCAAGCTCGGTTCTTTAAAACACATTTTTAGATTAAAATAAACGATTAGGTTTGCCTCACATAATTAGTATTTTTTTTTCACCAAAAAAAAATTAATAAAAAACGATATTCACTCTTTTGCTGTCACTCGGATTCGAACTGGGGTTAGACAGATTTTCAAAGCAGCTGTTTTCCATCTGAGCTATTTATGTTTTGACAGCAGCAGCAAAATTAATAATTGAAAACTCAGATAACAAAGGTATCTATGAATGAAATCTAGCTACATCGATTTATCGTCCCCGAAACCACCTACATACTAAGTCTCACAGAAATCGCTGTCGTCTTTTCCGAGATCCTGAATATATAACAATTTTTGTTATCTCGAACTGGCTACCCTATTGACCTATTAAGGTATTAACAGCTTCAACGAACTACAACAATATAAAAATATACAAGAATTGCTCGTTTAAATGTACTAGATACATATATTTGAACTATATCTTAGTTACATACGACAAACACGAAATGACAACAAAGGTGTACGTTTACTTTCATGTCATTATTATAGACCAGGTGTTTTACCTTATGGCCAACCATGAGGCAGCCGGTGGGCATGAGTTCATTAAAAAAAATCAATCAAGCTACGGATGCAGCTGCCGACTAGTTTGATTTTTTTTATTCCGATATTTTGTCACAAAAGTTACGAACGGACGCCAATTTTGCCCATTGCCCGTTACAGTGGCCACATACTTGTATAATGAATAGATTAGTTATATGTTATCAAATAAATGAACACATTTGGGATGAAGGCTTATTTTTTTTATGATAGAATATACTCGATATATATTCGTATATATAAAAATGATGTCGTTATTTGGTTTGAATATTGATAAACTCTGACCTCGTTTGACAGATTGCCATTTTTTAAATTTAAATTTCATCTATTTATGTATACTAGTGGGCGCCCAGTGGTCGACATTCGACCATAGTTAATTGATTTTTTAAAGTCTGAACTTTATTAGAGTTCTTTTGTCAAAGGATATACTTCTATAATCAAAGTTTTTCATCATGGCTACTCAGTTATTTGCCATGATCTTAAATTGTATAAGCATTTAAAAAGAACTATGTGTAAATGAAAATTAATTATAAATTTCAAACAAAAACCACATGGTAAAGCTCAAATTTTAACCAAACATAACTTTACGAAAATAAAGATATTGATCGCAACCCATGACACAATTTTCAATTAATTTTCCACGACACCATAAGGTGGTATTTCTGGGTGATATTAAATTAAATGTAGTCTGTTCATTATGAGAAATATTGATATGCCCAGTATCATCGTTTGGAAAAGTAATGGATGCACAATACAATCAAATGGTGAATTCAAGACAAAGACGTTTTTAATACTACCATTAGCTTTTGAAAATAAATTCTTTTTTGTTGATACATGAGGTTGAATTGCAACATTATAACCGTGAAGGTCTAAGTCATGGATTATTTTTATGAACAAAATCCTTATTTTGATTATACAAAGTATTATTTGGCTCATTTTTTTATTAAATCATAATTTGAAGTGAGTTCACCATAAAAAATAATAATCATTACAATAATAGTTATATTTTATAATATCATTGTTGAATGTAGGATGAAAAATGATAATTGGAACGTAAGAGTTAAAAAATACATACAATCGAGCATAGCAACCTCCTTTACAACCTCTTTTGAACCTCGTAATTATTGACGGCTGTCGAAATGTCTTTTTTATTTACATGTGTGTATATGTTGTGTAAAATTCGAGTAGTAGTGTGAGTAGTGCATATTTTAATTAATTTAATGTACTTCTAATGCATTTTATGTAAAATAAACATCTTTCTACACTTCTCCGCCATATAAACTTTAACTATGCTAAATTTCAAGTTCACTCGTTGACGGGAAATAGGTTAAAAAGGGGTACAATTTTTTTTGCTTCACGTATTAATATATAGATATTTATATTTCAATATTACTTTCGTTTTGTTATTGTATTTTATTGATTTGTTGTTTTGATTCATTTTATCTAAATTAATTTAAATATTTTTAAATTTGATAACAATACTGCTAATTAGTTGGAAAATATGCGTTATGGCATTAAGCTCGCCAGGTGTAGAAACTGAAGTGTTGTAGTCCGGTGAAGATGTTAAGACCTTGCTAGGTCAATAGCGTAGTCAGATCGAGAAAACAAAAAAAAAATGAAACGTGTAATAAAGTATTCATTCGTTCTGTGATTTTCATTAAATGTTCCAAGGCTACCAAGATTTTTTTTCATAAAAATTTTTTATACTCTCCTTTATACTTATAATTTGATAGTGCTGCAGCGAATCTACTTTTATATCGTTCACTTTGCTTTCATGAAACTGGTATACGGATATTTGTACGCGCCGGATATTTACACAATACACTTTCTGTTGTAATAGAAATAATTTTTCTATAACAAATAGACGAAACAAGAATAAATAACAGACGTGTGTGACGCCGCGAGCAGAACTAGTGTAATGTAAGAATGTCATAAATTTATAGTATACCAGCCTCTGCCCGCGACTTCGTCCGCGTGGATTACTTACTTGGGCTAACGCTATCAGAGGCTCTCAAGAGAAAAAGAAACGATTTTATAATATTCTTCATTAGTGCTCCGCTCCTATTTGTCTTAGCGTGATGATATATAGCCTATAACCTTCCTTGATAAATGAGCTATATAACACTAAAATAATTTTTCAAATCGTATCCGTAGTTCCTGTGATTGCCCCCTAAAACATCACAAACTTTACCAGTTTATAATATTAGTATAGAAGTATAAGATAAGTAGAATGTTATTAGACTGGAATAAACAAACAAAGGGGTAATTTTAATGATTCATAAACATTCGATAGGTCATATAAATTAAGGTTTTTCCTTTTCATTTTTATATAAAGTGATCATTATGGTTTTTTTTTTGTTATTGAAGAAGGTTAGGTACTGCGTTATCAACATAATGGTGCTTAATTGAAATACAGTATTCATCAATCTTTTTGGCTGCTCTGAATAAAGCCGCGATCTCTTGCTTGTTCATAATATAATCAAAAGTTTAATACAAAGTTAAAATATTGTCATATACGTCTAAAATTGTCATTTATATATCCTGATTTTTTTCCATACTATACATATAATATAATACGAATTTATATTTAAATGTGTGCTCTGCGCACTTCTATTTAGAGCAGTTAAAATATTTTTATTTTATTTCATAGGATGCAAATGAACAAGTGGGTCATCTGGTGTTAAGTGATCACCGCCGTTCATAGCTACACCAAGGGGGTCGTAAGTGCGTTACCAGCCTCTGTTTGGGGGGGGGGAGCAGGGGAGGTGGGTCTCCGGTGCTCTCACTGACCGAACAAAACGCAACAATGCAAGCAGTGTTACTTCACGTCGGTGTTTCTGTGTGTTGGGTGGTAGTACCCACGGCGAGCCGACCCATTCATGATGAAACCAGTAATAGCTTCACCGTGCCTCTACGAACTCCAATTTGGCGATGACTTTAACATGCTAAAGTAATCCGTTCTGTAATTAAGTTTTACAACTTCACCTGTTTTAAATCGAAGACCGTCAATAACAGCGCCTATATGTTTTAAAAATTTCTATTAAAATCTAAATCTTTATTAGCTTAATAGTTACTAAGGTAAGGTACAATAATTCAAATAGGTTTTTGATAATTATTTTTAAATATATATTAAAAGTAAATTTTAAGTAAAAGAAAATAATGTACTATTTTTTTTTAATTTTCGTAAAAGTAGCATTTTATCGCGATTTTTTGGCACTATTAAATAAATTGAATATAAGGATACAATATCTTTGTTTTAATTTTATTATAGGAGGAAAATTTATATTGTAGGCTGAAAGGAAAGAAAAAGAATTTCACACGAATACCTATTTCGTTCATAATGCTTAGTCGCAATTTGTACAATTCACTAATATCTAATCAATTTGGAATGTCTTTATCACTTATACACTAGTTTTTTTTACTGTCGTTATTCTAAGGTTAATGTAAATTTGATATATCCCTTTGGAATAGTACGTTTCTTTCTGGCAGAAAGGTAATATTAAAAACCGACGGATGACGGATTATTGGAATGTTCGGATTACTGGATTATAGTGAGAAAGACATAGGTGTAATGAATAAAATACAGCATTTCATAGAGGGAATAAATGTGTGTAATGTATTCAATTAACATGTACATGTGTAATCACAAAGTTTTAATATATATCATCCTTAATTGAGTTCTGCTCTTGTGCACCTTGTAGTAGCGACTGTAGGGCAAAGGTGTAGAGGGGCGAGGGGGGCGTGGGCGGAGGGTGCCGGATTATTGGACGTGCGGAATTAGTGAGATATTGTACTGTACACTATTTTCTTTTTTGTACCCCCAATACGAGTACGCAACATAATGATCGTTTGAATAGTTAAGGCATGACTGCCATACAAATTCACTTTCTTATTTATCATATATATTAGTAAAAAAAGTAAGGATATTTTTATCTAAAAAATATTTAAAAAAATGCCATGTTATAAGGTTTAATTACATGAATAAATAGTTTTCATTTATCTGTTAAGTTTTTTAACTCTGGCTGCCTTTACAACAGCCATTCCGTGGATTATTCGTTACAAAATGAACTAATTAATTACGGTGCATTGTCGTGTCGTGAAATAACAATGCAGCTCGTGTAGTCACAGAAGAGGATGTCCCATTTTGCGTCGGATCGCGTGGGTTTGACCCGAGGCGATGTTCTAACAGCTGAATTAGTCGTAATTTTCATTCTATTAACTATCATTGGAATATATTTTTACATTTAATAGGATACTAGCATCGTCCCGTGAATCTGTCCTTCTTATATTTCGATGTACAATTTAATAACAATAAAATATAATCCAGCTAGATTTAGCGTTAAATTATAGTGATATATGGTGGTCAGATAAACTGTGTTCCAGTCTATCAATCTTATGTTATGTAACCATTCATTTCTATGTTGTAATAGATTTTTAATCAAAATATTAGATATGTGTATAATTAAATTTATTAGATACTTTGTTGCTCTTCTTTTGTTTTATTTCATTTATTTAGAAAATTTATATAATAATAATAATTTGATTACCGCTTGCGGTGTGCATGTTTGTGTGTAAATATGATATACAAGCTTCTGTCCGCGCTGCGTCCGCATGGGATAGTTACTTTGAACTATCTAACACACAGCGAAAGCTCTCAAAAGGAAAAAAAACGATTTTGTAACTTCATTAGTACTTCGCTCCTACTGGTCGTAGCGTGATATATACCCTTCCTCGATAAGTGAGCTATCTAACACTGAAAGAATTTTTCAAACTAGACCATTTTCTGAGATTAAAACGTTCAAACAAACACAAACCGTCCAGATTTGTAATTGTAATACTAAATATATATTTCAAAAAGAATTATTTTGCCAAGACGTTTCACTTTTATTCAGTATGAGGTCTCAGAAGATTTTATTGAGATATCTTTAACGGAATACACAGATAGAAAGGAAAAAAATTTTTTTTTTTTTTAATAATATTTAAACCCAGCTCCCGTCGATTTCACGTCACTTACATTTCGTTCGTATTCATAGCACCGAACTGGTTTCCATAACACGGGTTGAAATATCTCTGTACAGATGTATTGACAGCTGACAGCAGACATCCAACTCGCCGGGATGTCGAGAACATCGGAACCTCTGGACGTTAGTCCGATATTTTATGTTGTCCTTTCGAAGCTTTAATTTATTCTCGACCATATGTCATAAGAGTTACATGACAAAATCGGATGTGGAGTTTTGGTGTGTAAGGATTGTAATTTAAATATATAAGGAAATATCGGAATACGTGTTATTTAGTACGTTTAAATGTGAAATGTAATATAAACGGGATAGAGCTTTATGGAACACTAGCCTCTGTCCGCGACTTCGTTCGCGTGGAATAGTTACGCTAACAGGCAGCAGAAGCTCTCAAGAGGAAAAAAGCCCTGATTTTTAAACATTCTTCATTGGTGTTCCGCTCCTATTGCTCTTAGCGTGATTGTATATAGCCTATAACCATCCTCGATAAGTGAACTATATAACATTGAGACAATTTTTCAAATCGGACCAGTAGTTCCTGACATTACTCTCTACAACGTCACAAACTCACAAACTTTACCTCTTTTTTTTATATCATAGGAGGCATACGAACAGATGGGTCACCTTATGTTAGGTGATGACCACCGTCCATAGACACTTGCAACAACCAGGGGAGTCACAAGTGCGTTGCCAGCCTGTGTTTGGGAGGAGGGTGGGGGGTACAGGAAAGGAAGGAGGAAGGGGATGGTACGTGGGTCTCCGGCTCTCTCACTGGCCGAACGAAACGCAACAATGCAAGCACTGTTACTTCACGTTGGTTTTCTGTGAGAGGGTGGTGCTTCCCCGGACGAGCCGACCCATTCGTGCTGAAAACAATAATAGCTTCAGCTTGGCTCTACCACTACTAAATATAATATTAGTATAGATAAATGGCTGGAAGTTATTATTAAATGTTTTTTTAATAGT
>JACEII010000006.1:4563023-4635529 GCA_014332785.1 Antheraea mylitta
TCTCTTCCTCCTCCAAAACTGAACCGATACTAATTTGACTGTGTTTAGAAGGCTCTTTATTTATTTAGTATATCTACCAGATTTGTTTACCGATTCTTGGAAAACTGCTATAGAATTGGTCAATTTTAATAACTTTAGAAGGTTCCTAGGTTTTTTTTAATGTCATTTAGGTGGCAAACGGACAGGCGGGTCATCTGTTGTTAAGCGATCACCGCCGTCCATAGACGCTAGCAACTCCAGAGGAGTCGCAAATGTGTTGCCAGCCTGTGTTTGGGGGAATGGAGAGAAGGGAGGGGGGCTATAGGAGAAGGGAGGGGAGGGGAGTTGAGGGTAGATGGGTTTCTGGCGTTCTTCACGTCAGTTTTCTGTGAGAGGGTGGTAATACCCCGGACGAGCCGACCCACTCATGCTGCAACCAGTAATAGCTTTAGCGTGGCTCTACCACCTATTAGTAATAGCCTCAGCGTGACTCTACCACATATTCCTAGATGTTGTAATATTTTTGTTACGGAAAAAATTAAGATATAGGGACGTTGCAATGATAGATTACCTATATTGCATTCTATAGAAATATTTTCTTTTGTTCTCCACTATTCAAAAATAACATAGAAGAAAACGTTTGTATGGAATATACGTCGCTAAAGTAGGAAACGTTAATAACTATAATACCTGTATGTAATCACAAATAGTTTACAGTACAAAAATAACACGTTATGAAAGATTATTAAATTTACTGAATGTAATTACGTACTGTGTTACTGCTTATTTGAAATTTAATTAGTATATACACACATACACATATATAACACTGACTACCGAAAAACCTATTTTGAATATTCACGACGCCAAGTTCAATGTTCTCTTGATGTATAATGTATGATTCAATTACGTAGGAGTTAATTATTTTGAAACGTAAAATATTATCCGCATAGACAATAACTGTTGCTATACACTCTATTTATGTATGTATATATTAAGCGGCTGCAAACTATCAAATGCTTTCATTATTGTAATAATAAGGTTTAATGATTTCATTTAAAATGTAGATTATGAGTAACTACAGTCTCCGCGAAACTTTTTGACCGCTCTGAATATAGTGACGCAGAACGAAAAAATATGTAGAAATGCCTATTATGTTATACCAATAAGATCGAGACAACTTAAGGTTAAGTAAACGCTAATTTTAGATTCCTATAAGAAGAGTACATCAATTTTTTTCTGTATTAAATTCTTGACTATATTACGCGTAAGTCCGAAACTCACTGATATATTCAGAGCGGCCAAAAAGATTGACGAGGACTATATCTACTTTGCGTAATGTTTCTATGATAAATCATAATAATACTTTAGTAGAATCGTTAAGCAGTTAATGTTATCAGGTATAAGTTAACCTCTATTACTTTGTGAATTATTTATCACTTTAATTTCAATTAAAACGTTCAAGAAGTCGATAATTAAATTATGTATTATGGCATCTTGGAACAGCTGAAATAAATGTATTTATTTTTAAAATCCTTTTTAAGCTAGACATGGCTATATATAGTTTGTAATGTTTGTTTAGGTCAAGTCTTGCGTACTGAATCAGAATCAGTTCCTTTAAATGTTGTCGTGTTATGACACATATCTTGTAGTCAAAAACCTATAAGATATAAGAAACTGCTGATATTCCAAAATAAGATATGAGATAAAGATAACTTTAATGACTCATTAAATTCATTGGATTCTTTCAGGAAACTCTTTTATTAAAATAAAACCAAACAGTCACGTAAAAAGATAGGCCTTTGTTTTTGTTTACAAAGTAACTATACCGTTAAATACGTCTTTGCGTCGTCGAGAATATTTTTTGAGTATTAAAGTGAACTGACTTCTTTTCACCGTTCTGAGAAACTGTGAATGGTGTTTAATTTTGTATCTCAGGTAAAAGGCGCCTGCATCGTGCAGTCGGCGCCAACGAAATGCATTCATCCGTTTTTACATTAAATACCTTTGGGGCCTACTCGTGATTTTTTTTTCTTATTTTCGATATCTGGTCTTCTTGGTAATATGAAAAACTTAAGTCTTTCTTTATACATGATTTGTTAGTTTCTGTAAGATTTTAAAATACGAATAGTTTAATTGTTATTTTCTTGTTTATTATGTTATAACGTCTTTGAAGTATCATTAAGGCGTTAGTTAACCTTGTTTTTGTCGATTTAAGGAATTCAGTCAAACAGAAAAGATAAAAGGAATAATGGCGCACATGATACATTCACTTCCCTGTTACTAAATTAGATTGTAAAGCAAGAAGCCATTCACGATGATAGCAACGCGTATTGACATGGATAGGAAATTGGGTTAGAAAGAGCCTTTGTTCGCAGCCTCGATCCGCCGACAGCACACCTCCGACCTTATTGACTCCACCTGCGGTTTACCAGACTGTCACTCATACTTAAAATCGTCTTACAGCGTTCACCACTTAGAACGACTTTCATCCAAAACCTTAATCGAATTTAAACCTTTAACCTGTCGGCTGATTTTTAAAGATGCAGATCTCAAAATGGCGGTTCAAGTTTAAAAATGTATAGCATTTTTTTTTACATCATAAAATAATATTACGTCATTTATTTTTGGGCATTTTTTTTAAATCTTGTTATAAATACTGTGTTTTTAAAAGTTATACTGCCTGTTGACTAGCGCATCATCAAGGTGTACTACATTCATGTGTATGAGCTTAAACTCTTATGGTTTTTGACAGTCCAGAGGTCAAAACGATATTTACGATTGACAGTTCCATACGTTTTGATACAACTTAATTGAATTTAAGACTAAAAGTAGTTTCATGGTACAAATCATCTATATTCTTATAAATGGCATAAGTACTATTAAAAAAACAACACATTTAATGTCATATTCTCGATGCGTTCAACAAAATACAATTCTTGATTATGCCAACAAAATTCTGTCCGATTTTATACGTAACTTTCAAAACCTAACCGAATCGAATACTAGTTCCGCGTTCTAACAAAAAAGTAAAAGAAAAAACATATCTGAATTTTTATTGGAGTATTTTTGAGGTCAATGTTACAATTTATCTATCAAATATTCTTCGCCAATCGAACGATTCTACGACAAATTGTTAACACAGATCTATAATTCTTAATATTACAAGTAATTTTATACGCTTCAGCGAAGCCGATTTGGTACTTAACGATATTATGGAAAAGACCGCGGTGTCATGTGTAAATTTACGTTATAAAAACATGCAATTATTTTTCTCTCTCTCTCACTCTTTCCCGTTTACAGGATACTACAATTCTTTGTAAACCTTGTAATGATAATAAAAATGTACCTGAGTTAAACAACCTTAAATTTGATTGTACTTCCAAGGTTAATGTGAAATAAAAACATTCTTAAATTTCAATTGTGATAATTTGACAGGTTTGACCGAAGCTAACTACAATTAAGAAAATAGGTATTTTAAATGATACGAACGTACTATGAATATAAAGATAGATAAATACAACCTTCGATTTATACCAACATTTAGTATTTAATATAAAAAAGTAATTAAAATAACTAATATTTAATATAAAAACTTAGCATACCAAACCGCTGGAAATATTTTTTTGTCTAATTATATTCTTTAGTAATTATCGATTTATTTTGGTTAATATTTAGTCGTAACGTGATTCGATTTGTGTCGGTTTAGAGAAACAAAGGCAGAAGGTGCATATGTAACGGTAAAGCAAGCAGATAGCGTGTAATCTTCATTGCTCAGGTAGGTATTATAGTTTTAAAGGGGCCAAAAGATTAATTCTAAATATTCTCTTGCGAGATTTTGGTATGACATGATAAATATAAGCTTAATTTAAAAGATAGTTTAGGGTACAGTCGAATCACGATAACAGTGTCAACCTTTCATAACGCAGGTCATTCCACATACGTGCATAACTGCACATACACACAGTTGGTACACGTACCTATAGAGGAAGGATTTTCCCAAACTTTTTCGAATTTGTTTATTTAGTTTATCCATATTCTCAGATTCGAAATACATTTTGGATTCGTGAGTTACACACGTGTGTCTCACTAACACATGTATGAATGATTAAATTACCTAACTTAGCTTAAAGTTGCGCTTGTTGTCCTACGGCCGAGTGCGTCATGTGTTCGCCTAAAAAAATCTTGTTAAGCTGTAAGGCCTAAAGCGTATGGTCAGTTCGGAACAAAGCGTAACATTCGAATATATATCCAGCTAAGGACTGTATGTTGATATGGAGTTTTGAAATATTTAAGTCAGTGCGATAACAAGTACTTGTTCATGTATTTTTTCCATCTTTCTATTGTTGTTCTGCAATGTATTGCATCTATACCAGGTCCGGTGTCATATACAGAATTATACGTAAAACAATGACAACGTGTGCAATGTAAGTGTACGTGACAGAAGACTAGTGTAAATTTTGTTACAGTATTATGTGCGTTTTATACAAGCCGAAGTGAAAAAGTGAAGTTCACAATTACGTATAATTACAGAAGTACGCGGAGTATTATTTTGTTTTATTCCATCGCGCTCAACTATTACTCTGTTTCTTTTCTTCTCTGTAGTCATGTACTTATGTAAATATCTACGAACTCTTATCCGCTAAAAACCTTTCATAACATACGTTTAATTGAAATTCAACATATGGGTTTTTCTCACGTCGCGCCCATAGATACTATATTAAAGCGTGTTAAAGTACTCTAATTTTGTTATATTTTTCACTTACATTTGAATCGGCTATATTGTTGTAAGATTTGGTATAAAAATAGTAATATTTATAAGTACATCTTGTACAATCCCAATAGTATTTACCAAATTTAAATAAACATAACCAAAAAAAAATGTATAACTTTAAATTTTTAAAATGACAAATAGTATTTAGGTTGGATAGTGAAAGAGTAAAAATGGAAGTACAGAAAATTCTGACCCCCATTCTGGACTTTGACTACGTCTCTGGTTCCGATCGTTATTCGTCACGCCCGTTGATCTGGTTCTGTGGTTTGGAGGAAAAAATGTATTGCGTTGCTCAATTTAAATCCAGACGCAGCTGTCGTTCCGTAATGGGTTTTGTGTTACCTTTTGTAATTGAATTTCAACCAAAAATTGTCGAATGTAATCAAGACTGTTCATCAATTTGAACAGTGTATTTTTTTTTCTAGAACTGTGTACGCTATTGGCCTGGCGAGGACTTAACAGTTTCACCGGACTACGAATAGTATATCCCATTTTGTTTTATTTTATAGTATAAATGAAATAACTGTACTTAAAAAAATCTGATTTATTTGGTAATTCCGCTTTTGTTTCAACTTTACAATGCTATAAGAATGCTTTTAAAGGCTTTTTTAATTGGCATACCAGCTATTGCTTTTTACTTGGCATATTGGCTAGCCCGGCAGACGTTATCTCGGCCTGATAATAAAAATACGTGTGGCACTCCGGTACTGCCGCGGTAAAGCTATTGCATAGCATTTCTTATTAAGTTATGCAATTATAACTATTTATTTATTCTATTTATGCAGTATTTTTTTCCTTTGTTTTTTTTTCTTTAATATTCAAGTTCAAGTTACACTTTTTGAGCGTGGTGACCGATAAGAAAACAATTTTTTTCTTTTATTAAATAAATGAGAAGTTAATATTGTTCAAAATATTTTTATTATCTTACAATACATGTAGGTTATTCAGGAAAACACTTTGTACACAAATTATACGAGTACAGATATTCACTGTTGTACATAGATGATAAATACCTATACACCAGTATACTTTCTCACAAACAGCTGATTACGTATTCGTCTGATTTCGGAGTAGCTCGTCTCGATCCGTGCGAGCTTTTTTTTTTTCTCGAACTGACTACGCTATTGGCCTTCACAGCTTCACCGGACTACCTACGTGCGAGCTTTGTACAGTCGTACCATATATACGTAAAGCGAACGCTCGGCCGAGGTACATGGTAGGCAGAGTGGGGGGTGTCAGGTTTTTTCGTTACGGAATTTTTGGATT
Source organism: Antheraea mylitta (assembly GCA_014332785.1). Classification (NCBI taxonomy): domain Eukaryota; kingdom Metazoa; phylum Arthropoda; class Insecta; order Lepidoptera; family Saturniidae; genus Antheraea; species Antheraea mylitta. The sequence continues at coordinate 4,569,043 of JACEII010000006.1, forward strand.
CGGTCTCCACGCTCAAGGCCCGCGATAGAAGCTACGCAATAGCTTAAAAAAACCTTGACAAATTATATACCTAACCGCAGAATTCATACACCGCTATATTATTTTCAATTCACTTCACTTGTGCACAGTAACCGAACTGTATTACGTAAAATGCGACCAATATTACAAAATATAAGAGCAATATAACACAAAATTATGAATAAAATATTTAGTCAAAAACTCTAACTTCTATTGTTAATTTTATATGTTATTTTTTACTGTCATAGTCTATTTGTCTTCAACACTGGTCTAAGCGTGACAAAAGTTAAGGAAAATAACATTCTTCTCAATGGAAATCCCGAAGTGTATGATTAATTCAAACAACTGATAAGGAGAACATGAGATTTCAGTGTATTTTTTATAGCTATATGTTTGTTAACACTTTTTTAATGTTTGTGAAGTTTAACATAGTGTAAGACGTATATATGTCGGTCTTCCCCTGCTTTCATATCCACGTTTTATCCATCTTTCTAGTCTTTCTTTGAAACTTGTAAAGCGATCAATGATACGAAAAGAATGTGTTTTTGGATATGTGCAGAACTTTGTCAAAATCGAAATTGATTTATACAGATCAAATAAAAGTGGTTTCAACAAGAGATGATATAAAGAGGACTTGGAGTCAAGGTGTTTAATCGATTTGAAGGGAGAGGTATATCTATAGTGATATCATGTTTGAAAACCGCGATTGACATGGTTGCAAATCCTCTATGGTGATCCTTATGAAAGAAAATATCGCGATGAAACTATACCATGAAAGTCTCTCGCCAAACACTTGTAAGAGAAGACTTTACTGCAAAGAATAGAGCCACGTTCAAGCTATTACTGGTTCAGTGAGAATGGGTCGGCTCACCCGGGGCCGTAACACCCTCTCACAAAAAACCGACGAGAAGTTACAGTGCTTGCATTGTTGCGTTTTGTTCGGTCAGTAAGAACGCCGGAGGCCCACCTCTACTCAACTTCCCGCTCTTCTCTTCCCTTCCTCCCCCAATCACCAACACATGCTGACAACGCACTTACGACTCCCCTGGTATTTTAAGCATCTATGAACGATGGTGATCACTTAACATCAGGTGACCCACCTGTTCGTTTGCTTTCTATGATATAGAAAATATCTATATAAATGTTTGAAAACCGTTTATACTCTTTTAGCCATACGATAAAAAAACTGTTAATGTCTTGTGAACATACATGTATTCATTGCTACTTTTAACTTGTGCATCGGCATGCCTAAGGAAGTATCTATGAGCTCTGCATTCTTCCATATATGATATCTCTCTATCTTTTTCCAATAGCATGTTCGCCATGTGTAAAGTATGAAGAATATATAATAGATGATTTGCGATGTCTTTAGTTGCAAGTTTCTATTTTTAAATTATTTTTTTTGCTGCTATTATTTTCTTTTGTAAGACGTCTGTTTGTTGTGTGGATATGGGCATGTTCTCTTTGAACAAACCCTTGATAAAAATAAAGAGAGAGAAAGTTTTAAGTTATTTTTATCGTGTTTATTTTTAGGAGAGGGGGAATGGGAGGTGAGCCTCCGGCGCTCTCACTGACCGAACGAAACGCAACAGTGCAAGCAATGTTACTTCACGACGGTTTTCCGTGAGAGGGGGTACTACCCCGGGTGAGCCAAGCCATTCATGCTGAAACCTGTACTAGTTTCAGTTTGTCTCTACCACCTACAACAATGTTTATGTTTGATGAAAATAAATGTGGGTTATACTCATGTATTCATTGATATGGTTTATGGAAACATCACACCAATACAAATACAATACCTATTATTATGGACATACAGAGCCTCTTTTTTTAAGCGTGTTAAAATTGTCGCCAAAGGTTTAATCAAAGGTTGGTTGGGTTTTATACGGCTTAAATGCATGCACTCGTAGACGTTGAAGTGATGTAAAACTAACTGCATCATATTACCCAACAACAGCAATGCGGTGCCGATCACGCGATACAGTATTTTATGCTGGAACTCTAACCACTTCGTTATTCATAATCTTTATATGTAATCAGCACACTAAGTCTACAGTAAAGTAGGATTCAATATAGTGGACTGGATAGCGTTTCTTGTCTGTTGAACAATAATAAAAAGTATATTTACTATTAAAGAAATGAACACATTGAGGCTGAAAAGAAAAGCCAGATTTATATAACGTTTTTTGTAATTTCATGGCTGTTTTAAAGTTGTTGTTAATGCCACTATATTTTTAGTTTAAAGCGATATTTCGACACATCAGCGTCCTAAAATTCTATCTCCTTTATATATAAATTTCTTCTGTACGTATGCCACTGAAAAAAATAATTTAATTAATAAGTCGTTTAAAAGGTTAGGGAAGCATACTTTAATTAATTGAATTTCTTTTGTATACTTAGAGCTCGTTAAAAGGTTTTTTGAAGAATATTAGATATTTTAATCTTCTTATACATAAAAATGAATCTGCCTAATGTATGTAAGCCAATAACTTCAGAAAGCCGCACCGGCAACAAATTGGACATATTTTTTTGTCTTCGTCATTGCCACTGCAAGGTTTGTATATAAAAAAAAATATGTAAAAATCGATCAATTAAATAAAGGTATTTTTTCATTAAGATTTCAATGATAAAGGCGCGTCAACACCAAAACCTATTAAAAAAAGTACTGAACCAATTTTAACGAAATGTGACGTAATGATAACTAATATTATAAAGTTACATTTACGATAATTTCTGTCCTATGAATCGTAAAAGGTTCTTCGGGATAACGGACGAAAGTCAAAAATTTGTAGTTGAGAAAAATCTTGACGGACTATGGTAATTTTTCTTTGTGCTATATATAACAGACACATTAGCTAAAAATTGAAGCTATCTACCTATGCTTCTTAAAAAAGGTTCTGAAAGGTTCTTCGTCGATCGTTTTAATGTACAGTACGCTATAATTGCGCTACGACTACATGACGTTACTATGCGAAATTGTCAATCTGTTGAATTAAAAGTATAAAATCTAATAGGCTAAATTTTATTGATGTATATGTTTGTCTCTTTATAATGAAGCATTTTCTTTTCATTGATTTTCACACAACAACGATTGTAAAGAAAGTTCACTTCAATATAATACTCTCATCAAAATATGTAACGAGTTCTAGGCTTATTTAAAAAAGACTTCTCAAATATCAACTAGGTATATGTTTGAGTGATTCCCTGGATAGTTTGGTTTCACAATTGGAAACGGTACGTGTCTCTGCAATCGAGTCTTTTGCGTTCGAAATCGGTATTAACCGATTTGTTGCCGACTAAGTTGGAAGGGTCAGCTAGTATCAACATAAAGATCTTCAGTGGTAGTGTTGTTGAATTACAGATTCTTTTTGCAGAATTGTAACTGAAAATTGTTTGTGTGGATATAAATAAAACGTTCTTGACAAGTGTATTGGCGCAATGAACATTGTTGTTCATGCCAAGAGACGAGTTTGAGATAACGCCACGGTACATGAGCATGCTGAAAAATTTAGGGTTTGATTCAAGAAGTAAATTTAGAACTACTAGTGGGCGCCCAGTGGTCGACATTCGGCCATAGTTAATTGATTTTTTAAAGTTTGAACTTTATTAGTTCTTTTGTCAAAGGGTATACTTCTATAATCAAAGGTTTTCATCATGGCTACTCAGTTATTTGCCATTTGCCATGATCTTTATTATATAATCATTAATTTTTTTTTGTATAAATGAATATTAATTATAAATTGGAAACAAAAACCACGTGGTAAAGCTCAAACTTTTACCAAACATAACTTTACGAAAATAAAGAAATTTATCGCAACCCATGACACAATTTTCAATTAATTTTACACGACACCATGGGGTGGTATTTCTGGGTGATATTGAATTCAATGTAGTCTGTTCATTATGAAAAATAGTGATATGCTCAGTATCATTGTTTGGAAAAGTAATGGATTCACAATACAATCAAATGGTGAATCCAAGACAAAGACGTTTTTAATACTACCATTAGCTTTTGAAAATAAATTCTTTTTTGTTGATACATGAGGTTGAATTGCAACATTGTAACCGCGGAGGTCTAAGTCATGGATTACTTTTATAAACGAAATTCTTATTTTGATTATAAAAACTATTATTTGGCTCATTTTTTTATTAAATCATAATTTGAAGTGAGTTCACCATAAAAAATAATAATCATTACAATAATAGTTACATTTTATAATATCATTGTTGAATGTAGGATGAAAAATGGTAATTAGAACGTAAGAGTTAAAAATACATACAATCGAGCATAGCAACCTCCTTCCCAACCTCTTTTGAACCTCGTAATTATTGACGGCTGTCAAAATGTATTTTTTATTTACATGTGTGTATATGTTGTGTAAAATTCGAGTAGTAGTGTGAGTAGTGCATATTTTAATTAATTTAATGTACTTCTGATGCATTTTATATAAAATAAACAGCTTTCTGCACTTCTCCGCCATATAAACTTTATCTATGCCAAATTTCAAGTTCACCCGTTGACGGAAAATAGGTTAAAAAGGGGTACTATTTTTTGCTTCACGTATTAATATATAGATATTTTTTTCAATTTTATTTTTTAATTTAATATCTCTCGTTGAAGTGAGCGGTTGAATGTTTTCCCTTGGCGTTTTCCGTTTGGTTTAAGGTCTTCCTATTTACATATCTATATGTACATCTATTTCGTTTATTGTATTGTTTATTAAATACACTTATTTTACATAAATGTACCTGAGAATGTTGAACAGTTACTTGTTCTTCACAGCTACAATTATATCTTGGCAAGGTACGTGTTTAAATCTGATCCAATGTCTTCTTAATGTTGGGTATTTCATCTAATACGATCAATGTAAGCTTTATCTTCCTTTATTAATTTTTTACCCGCATCTTATATTGCAAGGCCACGTTGGATGTAGGTACGTGCGTAATGCAATACTCAACATTGTCATATCACGAGGGACATAGTTACATGAGATTAAAAGTCTTATGATGGTCTTCATAAGATTATCTTTTATCAACCACTATTATTATGATGGTTATAATATAATACCTCTTGCCCGCGGCTTCGCTTGTGTTTATGTAAATTTTAGCTATACATCGGGAAAAGTCTATTTTTCTGGACGAAATGTAGGTAACTTATACCTTCTTCTGTATCACTGTGACATGTATGCAAAATTTCGTGAGGTTATTAGTTACGGCGCGGCGTGAAAACGTAACAAAAAATAAACAAACTCGCATTCGTGTTTATAATATTAGTTACGATGAAGCTATCATGATTATCTTTTCTTAAAGGACCAATTATTGTCTAAGAAATAAATCATCAAAATTTATCTAATAGTTTTTACGGTAGACCTCAAACATTTTACTTGTGTAAAATCGAATACACGGATCTTTATTCATACGTAAAGTAATGGTGTTAAGAAAATTAATATTGTTTCAAATCGTTAAGTTAGCGAGCATTCCTTGTCATTGACAATTAGAGCGGTGCGTGCACTCTCCGGAACGGGTGATGTAATGCAGCCTTCTGACCAGCCAACGATGAACGAGCAGCCGGCGGTTCTTTAACAGGACCTCACTTACTATTTATATCTACACCGACAATGATAGACGCGTGCTTTATGCCCATATCCGGCTAATGTTTCAACTTGAAGGATAGATTATTGTTTTAATCGGCTGCCTACAATGATATGTATTGTACATGCAAATATCTAGACAAATCCCATATCTCTTTTTTTTAAATAGTGAAAATTATCGTGTCAAGCTCAATATAAACACTAAAAAAAGTTTGTTTGTACTAATGTACACGAGTTAGAAGTTATACTTCTTTGGCTTAAACAAGATAAAAATCTGTTCAAAAATTTTATCTTTCGCTAAATTTTATTTTATCTACGTTTGTTGAAAAAATGACACTAACGATAGAAAAAAGGTATTTAATACATTGAAAGTTTTAATAAAGAAATACAAACAATAAACACAAATAAATAAAATGTTGACTATAGGTAACTTAGGATGTTTGTTTTTCGGGACGGTGTGCGCGCGCATCGTAATAACTTCAGGGTGTCGGTTTTTCGTGACGGTGTAGGCGCGCATCATAAAAATATACTCTCATCGTTTTTCCCTAATGCGCCGAAAGAAGTATAACTTCAAAACGACAGAGACAAGACACTTATATCTTTCACATCGTTTCATTCTTTTGTAATATTTAATAAACATAATAGATACCAAAACTGTAAACAAATCGGTCTATTTGTATTTAAGGCGTTGCAGAAAACGACTGTTTGTGAACACAACAATAACAAAAGAAACTAGAAATTATAGGTGTTTTATCCGCTGTTATTTTTTAATACTTTACCTTTATTCTGAAAGGCCACTGGAACAGGTGTGTTATAGTCTCATAATAGTAGTCTAGCAACTTAAAGCAGTCTCAGTTAGGTTAATACTTTAACGGATGTATAGTTTAATGATGCAATAAAATTAAAATCGCGAGATGATGTAAAATAAAATTTAATTTAAAATATACGTGTAACAACCGCCAAGATTTATTCAAACTAGTGGGCGCCCAGTGGCCGACATTCGACCATAGTTCATTGATTTTTTAAAGTTTAAACTTTGTTGGGGTTCTCTTTTCAAAGGGTATTATCATCTTGTATACATGGGTATCATCATACTTGTATAATCAAAAGTTTTCATCATAACTACTCACTATTTTTTTTTATTAAGTAGTATAAGTAGTGTCAGTAATGCATAATTTAATTGATTTAATGTACTTCTAATGCATCTTATATAAAAATAGATTTCTGCACTTTTCCTCCATATAAACTTTAACTATGCCAAATTTCACGTTCATACGTTCGCGCAATTCGCTTAAAAAGGGGTACAAAGTTTTGGTTGCACGTATTAATATATAAGATAATATTCCAAGATTTAATAAACAGTATTTATATTTTGTTAACAGATTGGCAGATCGTCCGAGTCTCCGATAGACTTCGTGGTGATGGACACAGTTGCCGGTGATAAGAGCGGCGACACGAAGGTTCTGCAGAGCACAATATCACGGTTCGCGTGTCGCATAATAGCCGACCGGAACGACGTGAACAATTGCCGTATATACGCGGCCGGCTTTGACAGTTCTAGAAATATATTCCTCGGTGTAAGTTGAATACTTAAAGTATTTAAATTCAAATTTTTAGATTATATTATGACAATTAGTTGTTTTTGTAACTTAATACTATATATATTTGTTCTTTTCATGCTTTATAGGTTTGAACTTTTGACCACAATTTTACCTAGATAATGTTAGATGCTGATAATTAGCGTGTTGAATCTGGATACCCGGCTTCTTAAGTGTAGTTGCCAGAATACACACACAAGTGTTTAGCGATAGACTATCATCTCGAGGCTGGTAGGTAACTAGGGCGGCTTAGAAAAATCTCTTCCAGCATGTCGGTATATTATTGAACACTTTATTTATATAAACGCTTATACTCGTTAACCAAGGCAACAGCCCAAACTGAGGTTCGGACACTAACGTCTTTGAAGTGTTTGCTTAACCGCTCGCCTTCGTGATCCGGTGAAATTGTGAATGCCTGTCGGGATAATAGTGTTAGTTAATTGGAAACTTTAATAAAAAAATATACATATAACTAGATATGTATTTTAAAATGCGCTCTATATACATAAATAAATACAACATAACATATATTCTACATGACGAGTATATGAATTGCAGGAAAAAGCGACAAAATGGACAGAGAACCATGAAATAGACGGTCTAACTACGAACGGGGTGTTGATTATGCACCCGCGCGGAGACTTCTGCGGCGGCAGCGCGACATGCGGCCCCTGGCGTGAGACATCAGTCGGAGGCGCTGTGTTCTCGCTTAGGGAAAGCCGTTCAGCACAACAAAAGGTAATTTATTTATTTATTATTATATACGAGCACGGGTAGCACTGTAGTCCGGTGAAGCTGTTAAGACCTTGCTAGGTCAATAGCGTAGTCAGTTTGAGAAAAAAACGAGCAGCACGAAAAAAGTCTGGGTACCTTAAAAATTAGTCGAGAGGTTAAAAGAGCCTTTAATAGTCTTTATAACGGTCTATAAATATCTTATGCGATGTATCTATTATTGTCTTGAAAAATACTTGATTTGTTTTTTCACTGACATTAATTGTTATTTGCAGGGTTTGCCGTGTCAAGCGGAGACAAACGTACTCAGAGATGGCACAATGATCGACTTATGCGGAGCTACTTTATTGTGGAGAAGTGCCGAAGGACTGAAAAATTCACCGGTAAGTGGAAACAATACGTTTCAATATATTAGTGAACTAGTGTGCCCGAAGGACGTTGTCCTGCCCTGATAATAACAAAAAAAAAGACAATGACAAATGTTATACCTAAACCTTCCTCATTAAACACTGTATCTACTCGTGAAAACCGCACGAAAATCCGTTGAGTAGTGTTTGAGTTTATCGCAAACAGACAGACGTGACACAGCACTTTGTTTTATAGTGTCATGGAAAATATAATCGTACCCTTTCCCATATGTAAGAGGACAAAATAGTTCTCCACTGTAGTAAATAAAGTTTAATCAATTTTGCAGTTTCTTTTTAACAAGTCACTATGTAAATGTTATTATGATATTACGTGCTTTTTTGTTGGTTACATTGTAACTTCTAATTTCAATAACGTATTTGTTTGCAATAATCATTTTATTTTTATTCGGCTCTAGTAAAAGGAGTTCAACTAACTTTGTAGTGTATTTTAATAAATTACTGTGTGAACTACGTAAAAACGTTATTATAATATTACGAGCCTTTTTATTAATTTGCTTATAGCTTCTAATTTAAAGACCTTATTTGTTTGCAATAATAATTAAATTCAGTCAATTAACATTATTAAGATACTCTTTTTCGGATTGTTTGTCACTTCGATTGTTTTAAATTATATCACTGGTAGAAAGAAACGTTCTAGCACTATGTTATTTTTTTTTTTTTTTTGTATATTCGATAATAATTTAAATACTATAAAATAATTTGTTTTGTTATTATGAATTTTAACGAAATATAGTGATAAAGAAAACAAAACATTGTTTACTTAGAGAACAAACAATATTTCTTATTAAAGTTTATGGTATGTAGGTTAAAGTGAATAGAATATTTATCAGTTATCAGCTGATTCAAGCCTTGATCTATACCAATATTAAAACAAGATACATATAGTCTTCGCCAATCTTTTTAAACGTTCTGAATATATATGAGCAGAGCAAATACTTAGATATAATTGTATTATATTATATGTATAACATTGAGACAACTTAAGGATAAATAAACGCTAATTTTAGATTCCGATATTGATATTTTAATTTTGTTTAGTATTAAACTCTAGTCTAGACTCTATCTCTATTATGTACAAGCCCGAAATTAAGGCAATAATATTCACGAGGTCTGTACAATTACTAATTTGAATATAATTATAGTAAGCTGACGGTGGAAAAAATTGTGATGAGGAAACATTTACCGTCAGCATTACAGATAATCAGCCAAGAGTACAAGTCAGTTAGTACATATTGATTGATTAATATGACAATGAAAATTTGGCAGTGGCTATATGTATGGTAATGTATCTTGGCTGAGGTGCATGATGACCTGTGTTATTTTAAGTTTTAGCTTTGTGATTGTGGGCTCTTTGCCCTTAATAAAGTAAAATATCCAAAATATCCATATGGACAACTAAAATGACACTCCATTCTGTACATCCGCTAAAATACCTACCTATAAATTAAATGATAGTGGTCTGCAGTGGTGCGCGCATCACGCAAATACTAATAATAAACTTCCATGAAGTTTTTTGTTTTACTACCTAGATACATTGTCCTTATCTGGAAAAAGTTAGGATGTCTTGGTTTAATGTGACTTATTTCAGTTTTAATTACGATTTATACATACAAGAGTATAAAAAACTAGCTTCTGCCTGCGACTACGTCCGCGTCGAATAATAATTGCTTTGGGCTAACTAACATGCAGCGGAAACTCTCAAAAGGAAAGAAAACCCTGGTTTTGAAACATTCGTCATTGGTGTCCCGCTCTCATTGGTCTTAGCGTGATGATATATAGCCTACCGGAACACAGAAATATTTTTTTTAAAGAGGACCAGAGTAGTTCCTGAGATTACTCCCTACAACCTCACAAACTTTACCTCTTTATAATATTAGTATAGATTAAAAAGAATTGTATTTTTTTGCGGGTTCTTCTCGGCGACTGTATTATCTTTCAAACGGGTAGTAAGTATAGTTTGGACATTTGTGAGGTCCTTCTCAAGACCTAAGTTGAATAAAGTGTTTATGATTTTAAACAGCTAATTGACCATTTTGTAAATACTTGATATTTCGTTAGTTAATCAGACTTTCCACCGTCAATATGTTAACCACCGTACTACATAATATCAAAATAAAAATACGTTTACAGACTAAACGTGACTTAGAAGCTCTGGTGGACGAGCTGAACGCCGGTCGTCCGCAGTGTCCCGTCGGACTGAACACGCTCGTGATACCGCGTAAACTGTCCACCGCACATCAAGATCTCAACCAGCCCTACGTGTATCTCAACTGCGGACATGTGCAAGGTGAGCTTTCTTGAGATATTTGATATACTAATTGAAATTCTGATCTGCAACGTTTTTGTGTGACGAAAACTGTTGGTGCTAACACGACATGTTTTAACTGAGTATTGACTATTTATTACTGACTTGCCAGATAATAAGTTCAAATGTTATGTCAAGCGGGTCTAAATTCATAAAGGCTACTACAGGGTGGATCAATATGTGAACGATGGCAACGTCTGGAAGTGAAGCCTCTCTCTGTGCATCCACTAAAAACTAATGTAACCTTATATGTTTACTATGTTGTAATTATATAAAAAAATGTATTATGTAAAGATAAACCAGATCGAGTTTCTTTCCGGTTGTTCTCGATGACTGGATTGTATTCTGAAGCGGTGGTAGTTTTGACGTTCATAAGTGCTTTTTCAGGGCTTAAATTGAAAAAAAAAAAATATTTTGATTTTGATTCGTTTTTGAAGTAAACAAACCTCTTATGAGAGCGCTTTGAAATTCTGATCCGCAACCTTTTTGTGTGACTAGAAGTGGAGGAGGTAAACACTGTGTTGAGTAGACTGGGAGCAGTGTATGTTCACCTTCCGGTATTGGAGAACAATGAAACATACGCTATTCTTTCTGTGTTTTTGAAGTTTTCACTTCTACCGAATGTGTGTGTGTCTGTGACGGTTTTTTTTACGAGGTTTATGGTTATTGTAAGTTCTTTTAAATACGAAATTGAATTTCAGGTGAGCACTCTTGGGGTGCGGAAGGAAGCGAGACAGGGGTCCGGCGGTGCCCGATGTGCTTAACTGCGGGGCCTGTGGTTTGTGTATGCATGGGAATCGAACCCGCATTCTACGTGGACTCGGGCCCACCGACGTACGCCTTCAATCCGTGCGGACACATGGCCTCCGAAAGGACCGTCAAGTCAGTATCCTCTCATGTAAAACATTTTAATCGTTTGTTAATATAATTTGACCGCGATCGCTGTACCGCGCCTTAGGTATGTGCGGGAAGGTGAGGAGTGGGAAGGAAAGAGCGTGAACTCACATGAGATTCGTAGTGTCGGACAAATCTTACGATATCAAAGCACAATTTTTCGAATCTGTATATTTCGACTATAATTATATCCAATAACGGTTTTAGTCCAATATGATTTTTGTATAAGTACAAATAAAATAAATGAAATGAATCTTTAATTCTAAGGAAATATCAAATCTTAACGCATCACGCACGGTCTATCTTTGGATAACAACATTTTTTTTTGGCAAACAATTTTCTAGTACATTATTGCTGCCATTGTCGAGTTGGTAATTAATTACATTAAAAGTTTCTTACCATCATTTGAATGAACCAATAAGATGGTGGCCGTTTTGTTAGTACTTTCCAGTGAGTTTTTGTGACAAGTTAGAATCCATGCTCCATGATATTTATTATTTTCGAGCCGCTTATATATACATATATTATTTTTCTACAAATATTGAAATTTATTATGGATTTTACGAACTATGGGCTATCTTCACTAACTTATATCTCCCGTTCAACTTCCGTTCGCCTCGCCTGATCACAAGTTTTCGCAACGCTCTCGTGATGCATTCACCAGCTTACTTTCCAAGTAGTGAAGCGTGCGTAAAAAAAGTTTTACTCCAATAAATATTAATGGTTAGTTGTTTTGTTGTCAGATATTGGGCGACGGTGGACATACCGCACGGTACTAACGGGTTCCACGCGATCTGCCCGTTCTGCGCGGCGCCGCTGCAGGGCTCGCCCGGGTACGTGCGACTCATATTCCAGGACAACCTCGACTGAATCTCTCCGATATCACAAAGGTAACTTTTTTTTTATTTTATATTATTCTTGACTACCAATCTCCACGCTGTCACTGTATAGAGCCACGCTGAAGCTGTAACTGGTTTCAGCATGAACGGGTCGACTCGCTCGGGGTAGTACCACCTTCTCACAGTAACACCGAAATGAGGCCCACCTCATCCCTTCCCTTCCCTTCCTCCACTTTTTATACCTCCTTTCTATCTTTATCTTGATCATTTGCAGATAGCTGACCTTATAAAAAGTAATCTAGGCTATTTTTTTAGACTAGCCATTACCCGCGGCTTCGTCCGTAGTGCTATCTCCAAAACAGTTGAACCGATTTTCAAACGCCTTTCACTGGCAGATATGTCACCATACAGGTAGTAATGAAGGCTATTCTGTTTTAGACCAACTGTTACGCGCGACTTTGATTGTATGAAATATATGTGCAAAAACACGTTTATGATGTATGCGTTATATTGGATTCCAAGAATAAATATAATAGAAATTCTTATATTTGTATATATGTATGTAATTTGAATTATATCGTCTCTGTGGCTATTTTGTTTTATTTACCACACTTGCATCTACATAACTCAATAAGAATAGCACTATTTAAATTTTCAAATATTAAAAACCGTTTACAGACAGATATAAAGTGTTATATCTTGATCTATACTGATGCAAGAATTCGAGACCTCAGCTCATTCTGTATTTTTAATTAGTAAAATAATTATCAACTCTTCGGAGCTATAATATAAGTATATAATGAAATTTGTTATGAGTTCACAGATTCCCTATTTGTATGTGTATGATTTTATATAGTTTTTTGATCAGATATGATTTAACTTACAGGTGCAAAGCTGGACTCTTGACGTGTCAACACAAAATACTTTGAAAATTATACAAAAGTAGGTTCTCTTTACGAGTAAAAGCCTTCGGATACCAGCTTTCACTTAAAACGTTCTTAAGTCTTGAACGGCCTCAAATCTTTGAGAAGGTTCTAAAGACTATTCGCCGAACACAGTAAGGAATCTCATAGTACTGTGGTTTTACATCGAACGTGATGCGATTCTTATATCTCTATGTAGTTTCTCTGGGTGATCTCTCTATGTGACGACTAACAATTTTGAAACAGATTCGCTCGCTTTTTCTTTGCAGTAATTATATTCATATCTTTATTTTCAATCCATATATGTAATATAACTGGCTGATGGAAATATAATGGAACTTCGTAATAATTTTATCCACTTTTCCCCAACTTAGGGGTCGTATTTCTTAAAATCTTTCCTTTGACTTATCTACAGTGTTAAAGGAACCCGTAGCCAATTTCTCACGATCCTAATTCCAGTAGTTTGGGCTAGGCATTGTTGAAAAATCAGTCTGTTGTTCTTTTATATATATGTAAGTTATATATGTGAAAAGTAAAATGACATTGTAAGTGTTGCTTGTTTTTTCTTACAATAGTGATCTCAGTCTATCGGAATTTACCGTAAAACTGTAAAAAAAATAGCCTCGTTGTTGACTTTTTTTGGATATATCATCTGACTCTTCGCAAGCATAGGCCGAATAAGGTAACCCGGAATCGTAATTGTCATTGACCAATCGGAATAATCTTTTTTTTGTAGGCTTTTTGTGAGTAGTTTCGCATATGTATATTTTGCACTTTTCTGAACTATGCAAAGATAATAATTAATTATCAATGATGTATACGTAAAAATTCTTAGTTCAATATTTCAAATCTTACAGTTTAATTAATCAAAATCACAATATTTATATTGCAACATTAGTTTCAAATTTGACGTATATTAATAATCCTATATGATTTAAAAAGGGTGTAAATATTTACGAATAATATTTTGTAATGTTCAAAGAAAGTTTAAGATAATCTGTTCAGTTGGTTATTAAAAATATTTACAAAAAGCTCATATTTATCACATAATATAGATGTACGCGTTTGCGTTATCTATGTATTAATATTTAAGAATGGTTATATACATTCGCCTGTTTAATAGATATTTGTTGAAATGGATAAAAATTTAAGATTTTTAAACCCAAGAAACTACAATAATTTTAGTAGTAACATATAAAAGTGCTTTGTATATCGCTGAGCTATTTGTTGTGATTATATTCGTTCTGATCCTTACTATATGTTATTTTCGTGATTTCTTTATAATATATCATGTTTGTTTCTATTGCACCACCTATTTTAATCCAATGTCAGACTATACTTTGAGGAATATTTATGATAACTGGAGCAAAGTAGATTTAAGTATATCGTTAATAATATACGCTGGAGTGTGTTGCAAATGGAGTTGCCAACATTTTTTTTCGCGAATTTTGAGTACTTTACAGAAGAGATACAACTGTACTTCAATTAAAAGAGATTTTTTGATAACTTTCTTTGCATTTCCTTGCATGTTTAAATAATTTATTGTCAGCAATAAAAGCCTCTTATAATTTTATTTTGTAAGTTCTTTTCAGCAGTGGATAAATTTGCAAACCAGAATACTAATATTAAAGTAGGATTGGCAACTCTATTTGTTATCCACAACATAAATATATTTTCACATGACTAGGGTCAAAATAATGTCGACAGATGGCGCTCATAACGCTACGTTTAAAAGTTTTGAGAAGTAGTGATTATAAAGTACCATTTACACGGGGTCGGTTGTTAAAATAATGCACTTGACCATATTTGACTTTATGTTAATCAGATAAGTATTAATAGTGATGCGATATCCTCATGACAGGTTTTAGGTTTAGTTAGTTAATTTAAATTAAACTGTTTTGAACTTTATTTTTTGCCTCTCTCAGCTAGTTTTTTAACAATACTAATTAATTGAACCAAAAAGTTTGTTTTACGAGGATTTCTAAACATGAATCTGGTATAGCATCAATGAATTATTTTAATTTATTAGACCCATGTGAATGGTTCATAAGAGTAATTCTTCCTCGCAGAATACAAACAACAATATTATGGATACTTGGATAGTTTAGAGACCGGCCTTACATAATTAAATGATACTATAAGGGATAGTGAAATGTAAATATTTAAACTTATGTTCATTTTCATACTTTATAATAGGTAAGTATTAATTTATATTAATTTTGTAATAGTGTGCGAGACGCTTTATAGGAATACTAGCTTATATTATAGTGCGATAAGTTTTAATATGAATTTATACACAGTAAACACACGGGTTTAATTTAATATCATACATATATGTGTTAGTATGACATAGATATAATGTTAAATTAAGGTTGTGTGTTTACTGAGTAATTATGGATTTGGATGTAACTTGTGTATTGTAAAACTGAATATTGTCAAATGGTTAAGGCTAAATATAGATTAAAATTTATCTTAGCCAACAGATATAACATAATGATTTATCATACCGATATTGAGATGTACAAAAGTTGGTTTTTGGGCCGAGGCGGTAATTTTTTTCAGTATATTTTATGGTTTATTTATGTTACATGTATATTTTTGTTTGATATTAAAATTCAACCAGTCTTTACACATATGGTCTTTCATGATCTTGTATATGAATTCCTGAATTAGAGAATATTCTGAATAACAATTTCAACTTAAATTCCTTTCATGCATAGATTTTAATTTTTCTTTGGTGTAAAATTCATTTCTGTTACTATTTCTTAAACGACCCAAAAATTAACTTCTAATTATACTTTTTTTAACAGAGATAAATAATCTATTATCTACTTTATATATAGATTATATCTTTTTTTTCTATTTATTGATGGAACTTTAGTCAGTTCAAAATATGAATTACTATCAACTATATTGAATCGACTGAATGTCAGCAATAAAACAATATTAAAAATACTACTGACATAGTTATCATGTTAAGATGAGTTTTCTTGTATGAGTTGATTGTATGAAATATTTTTGTACGTGTTGTATGAATGAATATGTTTTATGCGGTTTAAAAATGTAAAAAAGAGAAATTGTTTTTTTGATCAGAATCCTTGTTAAATTTACCTGAGATAATCATAATTGTAACACATATTGTAGCATAGCATATTGTAGCACATTAAATTAAAAATATTTTTTTATAATTTATTAATTAAAATTAAATCATTTTCCTGATGATGAGTTGAGTTTACTAATTTTTCAGGCGAAAAACATCGTTTTCATTAGTTTTTCATTTACATAAATTTTTAATTCAGTGCCTACACATGAGTCACTTATTTTCATCACTCGTAACTGTTTACCGCAAGATAATTGATAGGGAGAGGGCTGTACAAACACAGCGGAAAAATTGTTATATATGAATAAATTCCTTTATTGAAAGCATGATTATTTTCCAAATATAATTGACACGTATATTTGTTTATAAAAGGTTGGGGTTAATTGAAACTAAGAGTTGGCAACACTAATTTTTTAACTCGCGAAAATTAATTTTGCGCGGCAAATTATTTGCATTTTATGATAAACATACATTTATTGAAATTACAAATAGATGAGTTATTTTGAGACAAAAGTGGTATTGAGTCATAAATTATATGTTGGAAGTATTGCAAAAATGAATTTGTGTGAATTCTGGTTTTTAATATTTAACACTTATAATTAAAAAAGTTGAGGTGATTAAAATAAGTATTCTTATGAAATAGCTATTAAATTTAAGCTTCTTCTGACATGTTCTTGGTACAAACAGTAATTCTAGCACATTTTGTGTCTTTAATACAAAACAGTTTTATGTATAACAAATCAAAATCTTTCTTAACCTATAAATTTTGTTATAATTCTAATAGCATTAATTAAAATTAAAAACAATTTATTCGTTTCCGAAGTTGCTCTGAAATGTAAAACTAATATGTTTCGATATCATAACGACTAAAATTTTTTTTTTTTTCAATTCATAGACATTTCTTATACTAATTTTTCCTAGATAATATTGATGCTGTGTTATTTGTATAGATATAAATGTTTGTAACTTGAATGACGAAATAGTTTCGTGAAAGTATAAAAAAATCACTTGTAGACGTGATGTACTGCGAATATGTAAAAAAAAATAAAGATAAGTTTTTATATAGGTGTAGTGAAATTGTATGAAATATGAGAATTTAGTTTTTGTACTATTCGCGATGAATGAACTAGCGTGTAACTTATGCCTCTCAGACAAAATAATGTTAGTTGTTTCTTACTTGTAACAGTTAGATATTGTGTAAAGGTTTGCACACATTGTTTTAGACTCGAGTTTTGGTAAATAAAACCTATTTGAATGTAAGGAATATTTGGTAGTTGGTGAATTGCTTAGAGAATAATGTTTCTTCTGTGTGGTTTGTATGTAGAGGATTATGGTATTCATTGGACCATATATTATTATAAAGGTACAAGTGTCAGTGTTTTAAATATGTTTTCTCTTTCCAACTGTCTGTCAAAATAAATCGCTGGTTGATACATGATTTAAAGTCGAATAATTTTCAATAAAGAAACGAAATTCGATGTATGCATTATAAAACTTCTTTAATCTAACCGAGCCTAAGCATTAAAAAAAATGAGTGCGTGTAACCATCACACACGATTGAAGAAAACTTCTTTGGCGTTATGAAAGATGGTGATTAAGTTTTCAATTTTTTTTATCTATTTGGTTATAAAATATCTAATGACACCATTTACAATATTTAAAAACCAGATGGTACAGAAACGTGACGCCGTATTGCCGTAACGGACTTCCGTTTCATTGTCGCCCAGATACCTCTTAGTCGCGCCTACAGAAGTTTTACTTTAAAAAGAAAATTTGTATGTTAATTATGTACACTTAGGCTGCTAAATATTGAAATGTATGTCAACTAACATCACGCAATATAAGTGATAGACATAGAGTTGCTGATCGCAGTATCGTGAAAACCATTTGTGTGAAGGACTTACGTATTGTCGGCCACGACGGGTATGCAGTATGTATGAGTATTACTCAGTAATCCAAATATAACATCTGGCCTTACATGACACGCTCTTTTCTGCATTTAGTTCTGCACACGTCAATCGCAAGTGAAAGAATGTGTTGTGTACAGTCACCTATTAACTTTCCATAACACAAACCAATCCTATGTCTCATGTATACTTCAGTATAAAATTCTTTGAATTTATGTTTATTTGCTTAATGTTGATGAGCCATTAAATAATATTTATAGCCTCTCTACCAAATGAACTATTGGGTGAGAAACCCGCGATCAAAGAGACTATTGTTTGTATAAATGTGATACATATTATTGATGTGTCAGGTCAAATGAAAAGAATATGTTTGAATGCTCATATTGGATAATGTGTCAGAACACAATATTGTTTTCGTTAAGCGTTTAATAATGCTTGTATATTGTCTATAATGAATATTAAGAGATATTAGAGTTGTCATGCGATACCAGCGTTGCAGACTATTAAGGCAGACGATCACTGAGCTTGTTACGATGAGTCCCGACTTTAGTGTAGACAGTGTGACCAACATGTTTTAACATTTTAATGATAAGAACTGATTGCTAGCCTTAATTTTATTTATAACTAAGTGCTAAAAATAATAAATAGCTCTTTTGAGTTCCATAATATAACTTGGTGTTTTATTTTTACATTCTAGAAAATGCAAGTAATTCTAATGACTAAATTTTACTATTGCATAATTGAAATTTGTATCGATTGTTGGTATATTTTGAATAAATTTATGATCACAAGGGAAAACATTTTCTGCAGCTTTAAGATGAAGGAAATGTAAGTAAAAAACAAACTAATTTTATTTATTTATTTAAAGTACATAAAACTGAGTTCAGCGAACATAAATGGACACGAACTCTACTAAAGGAGAACACGACATGTATAAATTAACAAGACAAATATATGTTATTAAAACTAAAATTAAATTAAACATTTAAGTAAATTATTTTTTTAGTTGAGGCCAAAGAAACATTTAAAAAAATATCGAATTTGAAACGTAAACTATTACAAAAAGAAAGCATGCGATACAAAGGGCAATGTTGACTAACATTAGATCTTGCTAAAGGGAGATGAAATGTTTGCCGGTTCTATAAACGACTTGTTATACGTGGGACACTCAAGGGTATTCTTTGAAGAAAATCTAAAGATTCTAGGAAGCCGTGTATGAATTTGTATATAAACATAACATCAACCACCTTTCTACGAGTCTGTAACGGTTTCATTTTATAGTACTCTAAACGTTTGGAGTATGAGTGATAACAGTAGTTATGGTGTTTGTTGTAATAGGAAAGGTAATATAAGAAACGTTTTTGTACTCTTTCTATTCTATTTATATGAACCTGGTAACAAAGGTTCCATACTGGACTACAGTATTCCAGAATACTACGAACTATTGAATTAAAAATGATAACGGTTAGCATTGGCTGTTGAAATATTTTTAATTGACTAAAGATAAAACCTAACAGATGGGATGATTTATGAATAATATTGTTAATATGTGGACGAAAATAATAATTAATAATAATAATTTTATTTTAGTACTTAGGGTTATTTTAAAAGTATCAAAATGTAAGGATAGTTTCACTACCAATTAACCATAATTCTTACACAAAACGTGTATAACTTTCCGTATCTATATAGAAAATCGTAAAAGGAAAAGTCGATGCCATTACCCCTGATTGTGGACAATGTCGCTCATGCACTGGAGTAATGAAGTGCGATCTTAAGTTTGAATTCAACCAGTGATATTAATTCAGTTTAATAACCAAACTTTGTAATGGTTCTTCTTACAAAAACAACCATAAGCAATGAAACTGAAATATAAATGGAAAACCTTACTTCTTATAACCAATTACCACCAGATTTTAAACTTATGTACATAAATCAGAAATATATTATGGAGTTCCTATTGACAGCAACTTTTCAAAAATCGCATTCCTGGTTTTTACTAACATCATTACAAAGAAGTCCGATGAAGCTGTTAAGAGACATTGCTATGTTTATAAACATTCGTTACAGTATAATATGGGGTGTAAAGGGTGTCGAGTAACATCTTAAGACTTGAGACACCCAAGCCAACCTGACCTGCACGTGGTGCACCCTGCTGTTCAACGAACGAGGCAATGGCGAGAGCGGGGTGATAGGGTTTTACAGCCCGACTGGGTCGCAATCAACATGTATATGGCGAAAAAGCCCGTCATAGTGACTCGCTTCTGCGCGTCGCGTTTCGGGATCAACCTGTGCATATCCAGTACCGGGTGACTTTCGTCATTATGGCCGGCATGACAGCGGCGACCGGCGATGGATAATCTGTCTCTCGGTGGTTGCCGATGTTTTTGGATTGTACTATGCTTAACATCAGGCATAGAGCAGTCACTATGTCGTGCTTCAATAAAAAAAAAAATTGATTGACCTTTATGAGTTACTTGAATTTACGAACATTTTCGTTCTGCCGGCAAGTTTTTTTTTCTTCGATCTGACTAAGCTATTGGCCTTGCAAGGCTCTTACAGCTTCACCGGACTACTTACCGGCATGCTGTTTATTTCAGTTCGTTAGTATACCACATTTTTCCCTCTAGAGAGCCAACAGGTTTAATAATAAAACACAAATTCATACTATATTTTATTGCAAATTCAGTTTTGTGGTAATCAACACTCTGATGCACTGGTCATAAGCAGTTGCTATGGCTAGACCCGTGTGGTCTTTGTTCCATTCGAGCGCGTTGATTGGCTGAGAGCTGATAACCATACGCTGCAATCGCTTCAGTTTGCCGGGAACGCCGCACGCGACTCCCTGACCATCTACTTTGTATCTTTGGTCTGGATATTCACTGTACATATACAATAAATTACTTATAGTAGTGTTACTTGTACTTGTGTTTCTTGTAGTAGTGTAGTCCGGTGAAGCTGTTAAGACGTTGATGGTTCAATAGCGTAGTCATTTCGAAAAAAAAAAACTTATATATAAACAAACTGACTAAACTGTTAGGAATATCTTCATTCTCTGTTTCTCAACTGATTATCTTTTTGAAGTTATACTTCTTTTGGCGCGGTAAGAGAAAAATTATGAGAGTAAATTTTTACAATGCGCGGGCACAACGTCACGAAAAATCGACACCCTCAAGTAGCTATAATCGACATTTTTTTCTTTGTATTTGTAGTTTGAATTACTTACTATTAAAACTTTCAATGTATTCAATACCTTTTTTCTATTGTTAGGGTCGTTTTTTTTTATTGTTTAGTACATATCGACGAGTTTTAGTATTATCACTATCAGAAAATCAGATGCATTATTCATTTTATGTCAACGGTAACTGTCAATATTTTCTAAAGTCTTTCTACACTCTTCTGTCTCACTCAGTCACACACTTTCTTATATGGGAATATTTCATTCTTTTTTTTTAATTTTTTCGTATAATTTATCAAACATTTGCTTCTATAGAGCGTATAAATCTTATTCTTATAATTAATTAATTTGTTGTATTAAATAAATACAACAAAAACGGAATAAGCTAATTACGTGCAGCAGTTTAAGCCTGTGCATATCCAGTACCGGGTGACTTTCGTCATTATGGCCGGCATGACAGCGGCGACCGACGATGGATAATCTGTCTCTCGGTGGTCGCTACTGTTTTTGGATTGTACTATGTTTACCATCAGGCATAGTGCAGTCACTTTGTCGTGCTTCAATAAAAAAAAAAACTTTTGAAGTTGTGTGGTTAAATACATTCGGCAATGGATTTTTACCTATATTATAGACTAGCTGTTACCCGCGGCTCCGCACGCGTTTTTTTTTAAATATATTAAATAAATGTAAAATTTTGATCACATATCTAGTGTAAATTACAATACTCTTTCAAAAATATTTGTAAGTATCACACGCACATCATCTACTGTAACAGGTAACATGTACTTGTACATTATATATGTGAATACGAATAGTGAATCGAATGGGAAGAGATTTATCATCAGCCACATAACTGAAACTTTAAACTGCTATATATGACCCTTAGTGCCCACTTACACTATATAAGAAAGTAATGAAAATATTAAGCTATACATTTTCGAACAATATGTGTTAAATCTTTTATGATATAGATATAATATGTCCATAGTGTCGATATAATTAAGTTATTATCATACCTTGCTATAATTTAAAACAGTTATAAACATATGACTTTCAATTACAACAGCGATACCCTTGGTGTTACAGTTGTTCATAGGCGACGTTAACCACTTACCATCAGGTGGGCCGTCAGGCTGGTTGCTGCCTTTTGGTATAAAAAAATCTTGGAGTCCAGTACAGCTCGTGTATGTTTACAGTGAACAACATATTTTTGATTAATTTCACATGGACGAAGGCACGGATAACAGCTTATCACTACATAGTGTAAGAAAAAGTCCTGTTCCACGTCTGTCTATATGTCTGTTCGCGATAAGATCTTTTCTACAGAACGCATCTTCATGCCGTTTTCACCAATATATAAAATGATTATTGGGCAAGGTATAGGTATAGTTTGTCTTATTATCAGGGCGGGCAACGTCTGCTGAACCTGGTAGCTTAAAATAAAACAGCTAATTAGTTACTTATTTGTCCGTAAAATTCCCGTTCAAATATTACTTGTAGTCCGGTGAAGCTATTAAGACCTTGCTAGATCAATAGCGTAGTCATTTCTAAGAAAAAAAAACCGTTCAAATAGGTACAGCCGTTTCGGAGATTACCCGTAACAAATAAAAAAAAAACAGACATATCCACAGAATTAAAAAAAATGTTGATATTTGTAGCATCACGGATATTTTTAATATAAAATACACTCACTTTACTTTTATTATACGTAATATATCACAAATCAAAAATTGGGTACAAAACTAACGTAGAATAAAGTTTTTGAGGACTTTTTGGCGGGATTTTAGTCTGTCGTGTAGTGGATTTTATATTTTATTCATAATCTTGTCTTACTTATCTGTATATTGTGTTAAATTGGTAGAGTTTTATGTAATATGGTTCGTTTATTGTGCATAAATGAAATGAAAGATAAATAATACCGCGAAGCATGAATTCTGTTGTCTTGAAAATTAAGAAGATAAAAATTTACGAAATATTACATAGAGTATTTGGCGCTTATACCTTTACATTATCTTGGATATAGAAAAAAACGACCTATATTAACTACTTCAGAATTGGCAGTATGGATTAATTCCTTTGACTATCTTATTGGATGAATATTATTACTACTAAACTTTTTGAATAGCGACACAAAATAAACTTTAGAAATGTTTGCGATATAAACGTACCACGTATAATTAAAAATAGGAAACAAAAATAACGTAGAATTAACTGTTTTAATAGGAACACAAAATAAACCATGAAAATATTTGCGAGAGATTGTTATCGCGTTACCATGGCAACGCATATAGTACTGACATTAACACGCATCGAAAGCTTCCAAAATAGCCCGATTTTGAGACATTCTTCATTAGTGATCAGCTCCTATCGGTTTAAACGTTATGATATGTAGCCTATAGCCATCCTCGATAAATGAACTATCTAACACTAAAAGAAACTTTCAAATCAGATCTGTAGTTCTTGAGATTATCGCGTTCAACCAAACAAACAAACAAACTCTTTAGCTTTATATATTAGTATAGATTTATATCGCTCCCCTGACTAAATATCTGTCAATAAGAAACTGTAGGTGTATCCCGACAACTGCAGTTGGGAACTGGTTGTCTCGAGACTTGTGTTACCCATACAAACTATATCATCACTTAAAATCAAATGCAATTGTGGTCAAATTATTTAAAATATGTCGCAAAGTAAGCATAAAATTGTGAAAAAAGCAAGTATATTCCACCTATATAACATGACAATACAAGATATTCAGAAGCGATCTTCAAAAATATTGACAAACTAATTTTCAGATGTTCAATTCCCATTTTATTTTTGTGTTACACTGTTGTATTGCGTGGTCGTACTGTAAAGAGAGAAGATTTGGTCTCACTTTCTTCGTTATTACACCCGTGAGCTGCTCGTTAATTATAAAATAATGGGAATATTAAAGTTCACACTATGTATGTAAAAGAATAGTTTAGTTTCTACTTTAATCTACTATACTTAGTGTAAAAACTATAAATATGTAATAATAAAATACGCTTAATCATTAAAGAAATGGAATACAACATACTATTTCCAAAGTGTGACTTGTCCATTCCCAGCGCATGTTATAAACAAGTCACGATTTTGTGGAAGATGCCGAGCCACCCATATTGTACCACTTTTAGTTGAATTGTCCAAAACCTGTTAACCCAAAAATTAATATTAGAATTTATGATACATGACCAATGATTAGAAACAAAATACTACAATTTATGTCCCGGAAAAAGTAGTGTTGTAATTGTAATTGAATCACCAATGCATACTTAACAGTATACGCTCACCTTTCACAAACATATCTACCCACACCATACTCTCGCACATTGCTCTCTCTCTAATAGTATAAATTGTTATACCTAATTGTGTACTTCGTAATTGGCGTATTGTTTGGATTGTATTTTTTTTTTTGCACATGTACATTGTCAGCTGTGAAGGAATAAATAAATGACGATTCTATTATGATATTATATTTTTAGTTTGTAATCGTATAAAAGATCTGGTTTTAGGCCTATACATCTTTACCGGAATTAAAAGATCTGAAATATTAATCTATACATATATATACAATTGGAGTGTCTGATGTATATCCGTGCTAATCTCCGAAACCGCTAAACCGGTTTTATCAGGATTTTTACAGGCACATAGCCATAACTCAGGACTTAGAAGAGTATTATCTAGGCTTTATAGCTTTCTGTATAACGTTTTTGGTAGTAGGGGCTATACAACAAAGACAAAATTTAATAGAGGTACCTTAAATTTCGTAAAACATATTATTAGAATTAAATGCAAGTAGTATTAAAGATATTACTTCTAAAGGGACAACCGACATTTAATCCAGATAAAAAAGGAAGTTCTCATTAAACTACAAAACCATATAAAAATATTTGTACAAGCTTTCATATGTTATTGATATTAAGTATTACAAACAAATACATTGTTACAAATAAACAATAAAGCTCATGGATTTTTGGAACCAAAATGATTTCTAATAATAGCCCAATTCGAGCTTTGTCAATATGTTTGAATAATGATGTCACCTTCCAGAGTTTTTAGGGACCCCACGCGATAGTGTTTCTGAGTGAAGTTGTATTGTAGATATTGAAATGAATACGGAAAGAAAACAAAGAACGAATTCTTCAAGTGCGTTGTAAGGAGTAAGAGTGACTGTAGTGTAATTGCGTTATAGTGAGTCCTATTTGATTTTTATCTATAAGAATTTTTTTATTATGACGTAACGACATTTGATTAACCTACGTGCGTAAAAATTATTAAATAAACATACCTGTGCGAACCCTTTACTCGGGTTTTGTGTTCTAACGTCAAACACGTGAAACTTTCCTTCCAATGTTGTTGCGACTAATTTATTCATTGGAATATCTTTACGATCAAATTCTGTCGAACAAACCTAAGATAATTAAACTTAATTTTATTATAATTACATTAAACTAAATAAAAAAGATATTAAAATAAATAATGTCCATTTAAATATAAACAAATTTTATATGTGTATATTTGTTTGTCTGGTACTTTAACATTTAATACACAAAAATATCAAAAGTATAGTCGAGAAGATTCTGGAAAAAATGAAGTTGTTAAAGCAGAAAATTTTCTTTATTTGCGAAGTAGGTGTGTGACCTATTTTTACGTAAAGAAACAGGTCATATTACTATGCTTAATACATTGGATTAACCATACCCCATTTTTTAAGTTACATTCCCATCTAAGAGACATTGTTCGTAAGTCGAACATCTTTAAATCTCCGTTATCATAGCCGGCGATAACTATTCTTTCAGCATCATTGAATGAATTACCGAAGCCAACACTCCAGCAATCTCTTCTAGTTTCGCCAGCGACGGGTTGCATATTGGCTACAGGTCTACCTCTTTGTCGCGGATCCCATACTTTAACTGTGCCTAAAATATATACTTAGGTTTTTTTTATGGCTGAATATTTATATTTTTATACTAAAACTAACGTTTATATACTCATATTCTATCCCTTCAATCTTCCAAAGTTAAAATGATTTAACTCTTTGTGCAGATGTTATTAATAATCTATTAAAGTTTCTGATACACATATAATCAGTAAACATTTCATGTCATCTCATGTAAACGGAGAAAGAATCCATGTTACCTAACATTAAATATGCTTTTCTATATTACTTCTTCAGTAATCATTATTATATTGTATACATTTATAAATATATATACATATACATACATATTTATAAGTAAGTGTATTTGTCCCAGAGGATCTGAGAATGATTTCGATTCACAACTACACGGGGTTGGTGTCACTGCGGTTGGGTAATAGGTTTTTTTTTATTATCAGGGTGGGAACACATCTGCAGGGCCAGCTATTTTTTTTTCTTTTTTTATATTGTACCACAGCATAATGACTGCACTATGCCTGATGGTAAGCACAGTGCAATCCAAAAATAATAGCGACCACCGATTGTCACACTATCAATCGCCGGTCGCCACTATCATGCCGCTGCAAATAGCTGGATATGCACAGGCTGATCCCGAAACGCGACCCACAGAAGCGAATCACTATTACAGGCTTTTTCACCATATATATGGTGGTTGTGACCCAGTCAGGCTGTAAAACCCTACCACCCCCCTTTCGCCATTGCCTCGTTCGTTACTCAGCAGGGTGCACCACATGATGTTATTTGACACCCCTTACACCCCAAATATATATAAATAGTTAAATATAAACCTATTCAAGTTTCTCAATGACTGAGTTGTTTTCCAAACTGATGGTTGCATTAAATTTCATAGGTTCATTAGCCTTTTTAAAGCCTACATTGAATAGAGAATTGTTGTTTTTAATTTTATAGAATACTAAATGGATATACCATCTCTACTTCCGGTGACAATTTCTGGGGCCCCACAGTTAACAGTATTACCTCCAATTGCATCAATTGTGTTTATTATATCTGTGTGTTCTTTAGTTATGTAAACTTGGCAACTTTTCTCCAAATCCCTAAAAAAAATATACATAATCCATAATAAATAAATTGAATAA
Source organism: Antheraea mylitta (assembly GCA_014332785.1). Lineage (NCBI taxonomy): Eukaryota > Metazoa > Arthropoda > Insecta > Lepidoptera > Saturniidae > Antheraea > Antheraea mylitta. Next base: position 4,596,613 of record JACEII010000006.1, read on the forward strand.
CATATAAAAATGCTAATCAAGTGTTTATTCCCAAACAAAATCATTATCTTGGAATATTAATAAAAACAGCAATTAATAAGGCTATTTAGAAATCAAGTAATTGAATAAAACACATCTGACACATTGCTATGTAATAGTTATTGAATTAACCCTTTTAAAAATAAATACAACTTTATAATTTTTCAATAGCTTACAAACAGCATGAGCAAGCATAATTACTCTAATTGTATATATATAATATGGTCTACTACTAGCATTACCTATTTTTCATCATTTTGCGTACTAAAGTTTTTGATAACTATTTTAAAATTGCATACCACATTTCTAGAGTTCCTTTAAAATCACCAGTCGCCAGTTTTCTATCCACGTCACTACTGGCTCCAAATGTACCACACTTAAACGAATTAGGTCTTTCTATATCCTTGATTTTCTTTGCTTCACCCGAAGTAATTTCGAATATTTCTAATGTGCCGGTTCCTTTAGGCAAAGAACCGATAACAACAAATTTTGTAGAACATGGCACCCATTTGCAGTCAAATAGCGAATGGTTCAGATTATTTTCTATGTGTGTTATTATTTGCGGCGCGTCTAAGTCCTCCATGGCTTAAAATATAATTTATAGTTATCACAGCCACTCGAATCTTGGATAATGATAAACAACTTGGTCACTATGGTAACGAAATATCTTTAGATGTGACATTGACAGGATATTTAGTGATGCGCGTAAAGACAGATAATTATTTTATACGTTTTTATTTTTATATAGCTACAATTGTAATTTGTGGTTATATGCAATCATTAATAAATATATATGTGTATATACTAATCTTTGCGTAACGAATTACATGTAAACACAAATAAATACTTCAAATTTAACCGCATTTTTCTCGAAACCATAAACATGTGCTTTATTGCGTTTATGAATTGTGCGGCAGTATTTATCATTGCGTATAGATTGAAAAAGTACAAAAAAGTTAGCAAAAATTCATTACTTTTTAGGAGCAACTCTTCGTTACTATTGACAACAGAGAACAGCAATTTGATTCGACAAACTTATTAATCAATAAAAAGTTATACATATCAAGGTCAAATTTATACCATAAATAAACGTTAATTTATGAGAAACTTCATGAATGACCAAATGTCAAATCGGCTATCATAGCATACCGTTATTATAGTAAAAAGGATTGATAAATGTATTACTTTACTACCACTTCATTATTAAGTCACATAGTATAAAAGCAAATTACAAATTCGAATAGCAAATTCTGTAACCCATACAATATTCGAATTTTATAGATCTAGAAATTTTGTAATAGAGCAAGAGCCCGTGAGTGCCAGACCTTTGTATTTTAATAAAAGCTGAAAGTTCTTCTGTGTGTCCCTAGTACAAGTAAGAATGATCCCCACACATGGAGCTGAGGCCGTGGTGGCTTTGGCAGGTAACAAAGGTGTATAAAATTTCAAATTTAACATAAAATATAATTGTTTTTTTTTTTATATTTGATCCATAATAATATAAAAACTCGCGTTGCTCAATTTAGGTTAAAATATTTGTTGTGTACTGTAGCTAAAACATATAAAAAATCCTATTATATTGTTTTAATTTTAATGATAATATCGATCTATACTAATCTACTTTTTTGTTTATTTTTTATAATTGGATATGGAACTCCTTATGTCACAGTATTTTTATTTTTAATTCTGGCAACATTGCTTTTGATCAAAACCCAAATACTCTAGAAATTGTGTTAATATTTTATTTCTATCAAAAATCATAAATAAGTACTATAAATATATAACATTTTTGAATACAAAACTCAGTTGAAAATCAGAAACACCATGAGTGATAAAAAATATAAGCAAAGTGTAAGTATTTCTTAAAATTTTGCTTAACGCTGTTCGAATTTCTCTGTTTTATAGATTTTTTTATTTTCAGAAAGCTGATATCGCCAAACAATTTGATCTGCCGGAGAGACAGTCAAAGATCACTACTCTATTGAATCAAGCAGGTCAAGCGTATTGCATATGCCGTTCTTCAGACAGTTCTCGTTTTATGATGTAAGAAATTCCTTATATATAAAAATTACTTTGGCTTTAGCTATTATGAGAATTTATGTACTTTATTAGTAGTAGTAGGTTAATAATTGGGGCATATGAAATCAAAAAGTATAAAAATTAGATAAATACTTTAAACATTTTTCTATGGTTAACCATTAATCTTGTTGAATTTGATTTGTTTTGATTGGTTAGTTTGTTGATTTGTTACAGATGGACAACTACATTTTGTTATAAATGAGCAATTCCATCAGACCCTACTAATAACAGCTATTAGGAAATTCTGAAATAAATTAAAAAAAAAACTATAAGAAAGCAATAAGAATTGGTATATTGGTAACAATGGGTCTGACATGTTCTTAGTGGACCTAAGTTCCTTAATAAAAAAAGATGAAAAAAGACATTATTACTAAGTTATGTTTGGTCAGTGTATGAAATTGTGTCCACAAATTTATTACCCAGATATTATTAACTAAAAATAAAGTAACACTTCTCCTGAGAAGTTTTGTTTATGGTTGTTATAAAACTTTGTAAGAATCTATACTAATAATATTATAAAGGGGTAGAGTTCGTGATGTTGTGAGTTTATGATGTTGTAGGGGGTAATCTCAGGAACTTCTGGTCTGATTTGAAAAATTCTTTCGGTGTTATATAGCATATTTATCGATAATAGTTATAGGCTATATATCATCATGCTAAGAGCAATAAGAGTGGAGCACCAATGAAGAATGTTTCAAAACCAGGGATTTTTTCCCTTGAGAGCAACCGCTGTGTGTTAGCGTTAGCCCACTCAAACGAAGTTGTGGGCAGAGTCTAGTATTATATAAATTAATTAATTAGAAAACTGATATGAATAATATGAAACACTACCAATATTTTAGCTTAAAAATATTTACAGCTCAATATATATGCGTATAAGCTCTTGTGTATGTAATATATAATATTCCAATAATTAATATTGAAACTAAAAACATTGATCAAGTCTTTGCTCTGAAGTATTTTGAGAAAATAAATAAACAAATATAAGAATATTTTTTACTTATTCTAGATAAATCATTGTTTGATTTCAGAGCATGTGATTCATGTGAAGAATGGTACCATGGAGATTGCATCAACATATCTGAGAGGGAAGCGAAGTATATAAAAAATTACTTTTGTGACCGTTGCCGAGAGGAAGATCCTAGTCTAAAGACAAGGTTTAGGCCACAAAAGAGAGAGAATGATGGGGATTCTGGTATTTATAATTTTTTACCTTGTTAACTGTATCAGTATTCTTATTATTTTTGGCATATCCTTTGTTAACTTTCTATATTAAAGGTCCTTATAACAAAAAAACTCATCATATTATCATAGAAATTAGTCCAATTTTGGTTGTCTCAAAATCCATACATTAATACACTCATAATATAGTAAAAGTCATTCTTTATTAGGAAGATAAACACACGTGTTTTCTTGAACTGACTATGCTATTGGCCTTACTAGGCCTTCACAGCTTCACGGGACTAAAAACACACTTGTTACTTAGTTGCTTATTATTTCTAAATCATAATCTAGAGATCAGTAAATATTTATTGTGTGATCTGTACTATCAATCAATATCGTAAATCAATTTACGAAAAGCTCCAATTTTATTCTTTGAAATGTGGAAATGTCTATAAAAGACTCCTATAGTGTTATTACAAAAAAAAAAGTATTGAGTACATGCTTTAAGAAGGTTACATTTTAAATGCACTGTGCTCGATAAATTATCGCCATCTTACTCTTTTGTCTCGCTTTGATTAGTTTAGGTTAGATTTGCGAAAAAGGATAACGTGAACTTGTTACGGGCGAGCACGGTGCATTTAGTACGAAACCTTTTTATAGCAAGTATTTAATATGTATTTCACTTTCTTGCTAAGGTTCTACAGTTGCCTTGCGTATGTTAATGGCCAAGTATATATTTACCATTACTCTTGGATTACAGTGTCTTTAGGGAATTATAGTCTTAGTTGTAAAACAAACCCCACATTTATGTTAATAGTCCTAAACTAACTTTAAATCTGTTAGCATGGCCAATAAACAAATGTTATGTGGTGCCCAAAAAGTTTTTTTAATCTGTGCAATAGAAAAGTGAGCAAGAAAAATAATGCTGCATACTCTTTGTAAAATAAAATGTTGGGTTTCTTAATATTCATTATAAAGGATTAACATTATACTATTAGAAATTTGAAGAATTATTGATTATTAAAAACAGAACTGGACAATTTAGATATAACTGTTAAGAATCAATTCTAATAATCACTTTTAAATGACCAACACGAGTTTGGACAAAGCCACTACACACTAGGACGACTACCAAAACAGTGAGTCAACGTGACAATCGTCGCTCCTTATATGGGCCGTCACAGTATAACTACCCGACATTTATTTCCAACATAACCTAGTCTATAGAGAGTCATTAGTAGTACAGAGAGTGCTAACAGTATCTGGTACAGCTGAATTATTGAATAAGGCAAACTGGTAAAGAACAAAAGCAGTCATATAACAACTGTATTAAATTTAAGTCATCCCATCGTCAGTTCGTGATGACAGAAAGAAGAAATGTAAAGAAAAAGATCACTCTGAAAACAAGTCATCTAAGAGACCGAGTCCTAGAGATGGTTGTGGAGATTGCTCTGGATGCTTGCAATTGCATGACTGTGGACAGTAAGTACACATTTCTTGTTTCTTATTTAATTATTTTAAGTGTAAATATTTTTTGTGTTTGTATGAAATTGCATAAGTTTCTTTCAAGTCATTTTTTTTCGAACTGACTAGGCTATTGACCTAGCAAGGTTTTAACAGCTTCACTGGACTACTAAGACGAGCGCTCAGCTCTCTCTCTGGCACTCAGTCGATTTCATTTGACAACTAGCTCAAGGGTGCACGGTACACCTCAGCTTGGGCTGTTGCCTGATTCGCGACCTATCTGAGCTAACTTAAGCTAACTATTCATTTATATATGAATTGCTGAAACATATATGTGTACCAAGCATACATACCTCAACAACTACTATATGTATTTCGTATCGGATAATTTTCTAAACTATTTTAGTTCGATAAAGGAAAGAAATAAAACCCTTCCAATTTCATCTGTAACCGTGTATGCGTGCACGTGTGTGCCTGTGATATGTGTAATGTTGTCACAGTGTTGTAAGATTTTATCACTGTATCGTGCGAGCAGCGCACTCAAGGGCTCCACGCCGGGGGACCGGACCTAGGCTTGAGCCGCTGCCGAGGGAGGCCTAATATGGTTAAAAGTCAAAACATTCTTTGTGATGTCTGCAGAGAATGTCCTGAATATTACTTCGGTATTCGCAATTAGTGCATTCTTTGTATATATTCTTACAGAGTCTCTTTATTGGTTATTATTTCAGTTGTGACGCGTGCGAAGAAATGTATAAGTATGAGGGTAGCAATAAGTTGAAACTGAAGTGCAAAATGCGGATCTGCATTAAGAATAAGAAAACTAATAGACAGTCCAGGTAAATAATAATGTCATTTGTTCTTTTGGTAACTATTACTTGAAATCTATGCAGCAGATTTATGACTGTAATATGGGTCATTTTACGTGAAGCAGACACTGAAAAAAAGTTAGGGGCTGAAATTCGGTCATATTTTGTCTATTGGCACTTCTAATAGAAATAGATAAAGACACGATTTTGGTATTACATTATGTTAAAAATTATCCGTATTAGAAATTCGGATTTTCGAATGCGCTTTTTCGTATCGAAGAAATCTATACCATCTACACTTAATATTATAAAGAGGTAGAGTTTGTGACGTAGGCGGTAATCTCAGGATTTACTGGTCCGATTTGAAAAATTATTTCAATGTTATATAGCTCATTTATCGGGGATGGTTATAGGCTATATATCATCGCGCTAACACCAATAGGAGCGGAACACCAATGATGAATGTTTAAAATTCGGGGCTTTTTTCCTTTTTTTTACTTAGCAATTTTTATAATTTGTTGTCCTTCTTTTCTTTTCGGCAGTAAGGTACACTTTTCACCGCATATATGGTATCAATAAATAGGTATTGAAATAACCTTTTACCCCATTAAAAATAAAACTGTGTAATTTTTTAATTAGACAATATTTTTCCAAAAATGTTTACATGTGCGATTTCATTGCACTAGAGTGTAGTATGTATAAACACAATAAAAGTAAAAAAAAAACAGTTCAAATTATTGGAATTTTAATAACAGCAGTAACAGAATAAAAAAGAAGCATCATGAGCGTGAACCATACGAGCCAGAGGAGTCGATATCACATTTACAGACATTAGAGCCGAGGCAATGTTACGGGCCTCAGTGCACGAATGCAGCACAGTTCGGTTCCAAATATTGTTCCACCCAGTGTGGTATGCGACTTGCCACTGCGAGAATATACCAGGCAAGTTATTTTTACATATTAATTCTGTATTACTGGAAATAAAAAAAAAAAACGAATTCATATCGTCTGCATTGCTTATTACCTTGAACAATATATTTTTTTGCAGAAAAAAAAAAAACAAAAAAAAACTGAGTAGTCGCAATACGTCTAGCAAATGTGAATTGTTTGAATGAAAATTGATTTGTAAATGTTATATGCATAAAAGAACAGATTATGACAGCAATCAGCTATGGAATAATGAAAGGAAAGCATTACAAATTTGTTTCATAAAATAATCAATGTTTATTACAAAAATATTTATTTTTATTAAATGCACAATACAAAAATTCAATTAGGCACAGGCGCGCGGTCTTTAGCGGCATTTATAAAAGGGCGCTAGGTCGTCGGCGCGTGCCGCGTAATACGAGTAGAACGCGTGACCGACAAAACAATTTGAATCTTATGCTTATTAATATAGGGTTGCAAATGTTTTTGAGTATTTCGTTAACAGTGCAAAGTTCATGTTTTGCGTCGCCACGCCAATAATCAGATTTACCCTCCGCCTGTATATGTTTCACATCAATAATTTAAAGCAAAAAGGTACTTAACTTACAAAATTTCTTTGTAAATAATGTTATACGTTTACTTCCCCTCTTCTATGCACTATACCACTTGCTCCACTTCAAACATCGCCTAGTTGTTATAAAAATCATAATTTCTTAATAGCTCTGTATTAAATGATGATATTGTATTTTTTTTTTTTTTTATTGGACCTTGGAAGTAATTGAATTATGGGGAGCGCCATCCTCATCTGGTATGTGAAACAAAAGAATAACTTTGTCAATTCTCAAGCGATCTGTGTGTTTGAATGCGTTTTAGAGACTTCTTTTTAGTACAATTTAAGCCATGTATCTTTACATAACTACAGAAGCTCTCAACCATGTACTTTTTCCATTGTGACTTCCCGGAATCTGTGAAGAGCTCAAAGACAATATCCGAGCCGAAGTGGCAGCGATATCGCTCTAAACGCTGGCCAATGTGACGGGAAATGCAACGAAAAGAGCTAAATTGTGTTTCACAAATAAAACTTGGCTAATATCGTTTTAGGAAAATACCCAGCATAAATGGTAAAAGTGTGAGCTTTATGAAACTAAAAAGTTCTCTGTAATCTATTGAGAATTGACAAAGCTATTCAATTGTTTCACTGACCACATAAGGATGGCGTTCCCAATATATCCAGTAGTGTTTGTGTTACTAGTGCACAACGGCACAGATATATAATTTTATATATATAACTAGTTGTGATTACGACTTCGTCTGCGTGGAAACTTATATAAAAAAAACAGTGATTAATGAAGTCATCTGGCTATATTAAGTCCATTTACTTATCTACTTTTCTCTCGTACTTACGACGCGTCGTCATTAAAATTACAATAACTTTTGATAGAGTGAATAGATTGTAACGAATAAAAAACTAAGTTATTTTCGAAGGTATGCTTTATTATTTCCTTGATGTGGTTTTATTGTGAACCCAGTACTTTAGCAGTGATGCGATTTCCTAAAAACAGACAGACAGACAAAATGATTTAAATGTATTCTATTACTTATTCCTAGATTTTTTTCCACGTAAATCAAAATAGTACGAACACATTGGATTTAGATAAGATTACACATTTTTATAATAGGTACTACCTCAACGCATCCAAGAATGGTCATTGTCAAGTTGTGTTGCGGAACAGAAGAATCGAAAATCTTTAGAAGTGGTCCGAAGTGGGTTAGCTCGCGCTCAGGCAGCGCTTCGAGCGCTTGACAAGCAACATACGGAATTAGACGCTCTAGTCGCTAGAGCGAAGAATGCTACCATCGTCCAGACAGATGATAAGGTTTATAAAAATAAATATAATCGACTTATAAAAATGTACACTAAAGAAGTGCACGAAAACTACTATATATCTAACAATTTTTTAATCACTAATAAATTTTTCAATTATTAATAAATTCTCTTGAAAATTGTGCTCCTTTCAACAAAAAAAAAAAAAACATTTTCCAAAAAAGGTTTAATGACGAAATTTTTTTAAGAATATAAGAAAAAAAATGCAACCAAGTTGATTATTTTCCCCATTTTGAAGTCTGTTAAAGTAAAAAAAATTGGCTTAAAATGATAAATTATGAAATTAAAGAAAAAAGAATTTATGAATATGTTTTTAATTTATCACATTGTAATTGCTTTAGAGAAAGTAACGATAACCGTTTGTAATTATTTTAAAACTAATGGGATTCTTATAATTAATACTTCTGATTACCATGGGCTACATAATTATTTTTTTCTTTGTGAGTACTTATTTAATATGTTGAATAGTATAAAATAATTGAGTAAATAGATAAAAACCTCTTATAATTATTGAAAGTTTTACTGTTAAAAAAAATTACGATATGATAACAATAGAAAAATTGATGTGGAAACATATTTTGAAGTTCGAGATTAGTGATTGTCATTTTTTAGTGCTTAATTTGGAATTGTTCTCTGAACTAGAATAATAAAATATATAACTTCTCAACTTATATGTATAGGATGCAGACGATGAGACATCGATGTACTGTATAACGTGTGGTCACGAAATCCACTCGCGTACAGCGGTGAAGCACATGGAGAAGTGTTTTGTCAAGTACGAGGCTCAGGCTTCATTCGGGAGTAGACACCGGACTCGTATTGATGGCCAGAGTATGTTCTGCGACTACTATAACCCTGGAAATGGAACTTATTGTAAGCGTCTTAGGGTAAGTGGGATATGTTTAAGCAGAGAGCTAAATAATGCAGCATCTTTAAATCTAAATATAACAGGTGAATATTTGACTTTGAATTGGTTTTAGTGGATAACACCCTTCAATCGTGTGGTAGTTCATGGTCGCATTTTACATATGAAATAACAATATCAAAACAAATACTGATAAATAACAAAGAGAACCTTAGTTAAAGTTTGTTTAAGAACTTTTTGGTATAGGAACGATATTATAAAACTTTAAAAAATCACACATAGGTTTATTGAACAAAAGCGGGCGCTTTTCATCTGATATTCAGTGATATCAGTTTTCATTTCTCGAGATAATTCGACTAAATGTTAAGCACCTATCTTCTTAAATTAGATTAGAACGAGAAGCAAGTAATGAGTAATCCTTGAGAATATTGCAACTCTTTAACCAGTCACACTGTATAAAAATCCACTGTCGTGATGTTTGTCCACAATGAACTCCAAAACAACTCGACCGATCTTCATGACAGTTGGCATTTATGTATAATTTGGTCCAACTTGAAAGGTAGGGTATTTTTATTATTTAGTATTATTAATGGCCTGAATATTTTTTAATTGAAAATTAAATGATTGGTAATGTTGGTTATTGTTATTAATTGTAAGTTCTGTGAATCTCGAGCAGATGACGTTTTCAATTAGTTTGTTGACAGAAAACTGACTGTTATAGATCTCATCGATGGCACCGTTTTACTTTTGAATTTCTTTTTCAACTTAGTTTATTTTATGATGCACGTTGTTAATCTATTTACTACGTAACCTCGCTTTTTCTGTATCAAGTCTTTAGGCAGACACCTTAGTACTATATACTTATTATAATTTTAATTAAATATATTTAAACTGAGCTACAGTAACACATGGCCGGGTAAGCTAGTATTGATATATATTTGAGAGAAACCACTTACGAGCGATCAATTTGAAACAGTTTCCGACAGCAATGTCTACATATGTCTGTTTCTCTTATATGCTCACTCATTCTTCCATTCAATTTTTTACATAAATATGGTATAGTGTGCAGATCATTGTTGTACATTTTTATCTTAAAAAATAATTTAAAAAATATTATAGAAAAGTGTGTTTTGAAATCAGTTCATTACATTTCAATTTTAATTTTTTATGTATGAAAACTATTTGCTATTTAGAAAAGTTTTTTTGTTTCCTCTCTCATATTTGTTTGGACTAGTTTGTGTTATGTGAAAAGTTTTCCAAGAATCACTTTTTTTTAAATAAGACACATACAAAGTTGCAATACAGTCGACTGGTCGCAGGTATGCTTCAACGAAAATACATTACCACATCAGCGTGTTGTGCCTTCGGCTCAAGTAGAGTATTTCGCCACAATATATTTTTTAACGGACAGCTTCGGCACGTATTCGAATTCGAACCTATGGCATTAAGTGCTGTAACCCAAGGTTTCTTAACCTTATACCCGCGGGCCAAATGATTTATAAATGACTCATTCAACCAAATGGAAAAAATATCTCTATTGCACAAGTATTTTTGGCTACCAATCTTCTAGTATATTATTGCTGCCATTGTCGTGTAGGTATCTTTCCAATATCTTGCGATCATTTCAATGTTATAACAATATGGTGGCCCTGTTGTTTAGGGAGTTTTTGTAGCAAGTCGGAATCCACGCTCCTTGGTATTATTTCCCATCCACTTCACTTGTGCACAATAGCCAAACTAAATTCCGACAAACACCACCAGTATTACAAAATATAGAGACATTCTAAGATCCCGCCAAAAACTTCTGCACAAGTCTTACAAATGATCAGAATAGTCATCGCCTGTCAAATATTTTTGACCTGTCTGTTCGTCTGACTGATAAAACAGTCGAGCAGTCATATGGTAATGGAACGCGCTACTGCTAAGCCATCGTAACTTGTAAATGGATGTTTTTGGCGGGATCTTGGAATATCAATTAGTGTGGTCTTTACATTTTGTTGATAAATTTATGTTATTTGGCTCTATATTGTATATTTCAGTAGGCGGTAGAGCCATGCTGAAGCTATTATTGGTTTCAGCATGAATGGGTCGGCTCGTCCGGGGTAGCACCACCCTCTCACAGAAAACCGACGTGAAGTAACAGTGCTTTATTGTTGCGTTTCGTTTGGTTAGTGAGATCGCTGGAGACCCATCTCTCCTCTCCTCCCCTCTCCTCTCCTCCCCTCTCCTCTCCTCCCCTCTCCTCTCCTCCCCTCTCCTCTCCCTTCCCCTTTTCCTTTCTCTTCATTCCCCCAAATGCCTATTACAATTCCGGAACATGGATTTTGCTTTTCCACGAAAACTTCTTAGAAAGTTCTAACAATACGGTCATCATCTTGTTCGTTTATTGAAGTGATTGCAAGAAACTTGTAATATCTTTACCTCCTCGACAATGGCAGTAATAGTCTACTGAAAGATTGGTTGCCAGGAATAAAAAATACCTGTAAATGGTTATTTTTATAGGTCATGTGCCCGGAACACTTCAAAGACCCAAAAGTGAGCGATACGGACGTGTGCGGTTGTCCGTTGGTCCGTAAGGTGTTCAATCCGACCGGTGAGTTCTGTCGAGCTCCGAAGAAGTCTTGCTTGAGACATTACCAGTGGGAGAAGCTGCGTCGAGCAGAGATTGACATGGAGAGAGTACGTCAGTGGCTGAAACTGGATGAACTTGTCGAACAGGAGAGGAGTATCAGGCTATCGATGGCTTCTAGGTAAGATGTTTTGAAGAAATTAATAACAATATAAAATTTTCTTATGCTACTGAATAAAATATATAATTGATAAATTTAACAATCTTCAAACTAGGAACGTTCGATATAAAAGTATGTGGATGTTTTTTTTTCGATATCTTGCGATGCGTAGAAACGTTGCTTTGGTGTTTTACGATGTATAGAACAAAAATAACGATATATTCAAAAGGTTGAGGTTCTATAAAAATTAGACATCTGAATAATAAATTTAAAATTGAAACTCTAAAATGCGTCATTGTTTTGATGCGTCGATCCTTAACCATCAATGTTTTCGATACATCCACCTTTAACCATGAATGTTTTCGATGCATCCATCTTTAACCATGAATGTTTTCGATGGATGCATCTTTAATCACCAATGTTTTCGATGCATCCATCTTTAACTATCAATGTTTTCGATGCATCCATCCTTGACCATCGATGTTTTGGATGCCTCGTTCTTTAACAATAGATGTTTTTGATGTATTAATCTTTAAACATCTATGTCTTCGATGCATTGATACATATATGAATCACTACTTCATATAACTGTGTCCAGAAACAATGTAATTTTATATTCCCAAGTCGAAACAATAAGGAACAAATGTATAAATAAATACAATAAGAATGTAAATATAAGGTGTCTGTACTTTTTCGATTTTCGTGAAAATTATTGTTGTAGGTGTTTAGGAATAAGAAGTAAATTTCAATCATTTTCAGAATTATCTGCCTGTCTGTCTGTTGTTATATGGACATGCACCACTATTGAGAAAACCTACCAAGGAGATTATAAAGCATGTTCTCGAGAGTAACTTAGTCTTTTTTCATCTTGTTAGTTCATTGAGATTACATCCAGAAACTTATAATATTATTACTCACTTGACAATGGCAGAAATAGCCTACTAGAAGACTGGTTGCCAAAAATAAAATACAAGAATAGAACCTAGTCAAAAGTCTTTGTAATTTGAATGAGGGATCGAGTTAATTGTGAGAAAAGAATAGATAAGTAAATGGACTTAATACATTCAGATGATTTTATTAGGCACTGTTTTCTTATACATAGCGTTCCATGCAGACGAAGTCGAGGGCACAGCTAGTTCATTAATATAATCATTAATAATATTAATTTGATGTTTACCAGAGCTGGTGTTCTGGGCTTGATGCTACATTCGACTTACAACCACGAGGTGATGGAACGTATAACGACGAAAGCAAATGAGAATGGTATAGTTAAGGAAGGTTCCTGACTACCATATCCACTTATCAATAACACATTACTGCATACAGCAGGATAATTATCCCTAGAAATCACATAATTGAGACATATGGAAGCAAATCTGGGAAAATATACTTAGACTGAAAAATATGTTTACACACAGTGCATACAGTTATTACTAGCTAGTATTAGATAAGTTACAAATTCCGATGAATTGCTACTTACTAATAAAGGTTATAATTATTAAAAAAACAACTAAAATGCAATATATTCCATATAATTCATAATTTGAATAATTAAATAATGATTAGAGATGTGCCGACTAGTCGGTAAAGCCGACTATCCAACTTCTTACTTTTTGTTGATTCTTTGTGTCCCTTTAATGAAAAGTAAACAACATTATCCTCACAATAGTCTGGTGAAGCTCTTAAGACCTTGTTGGATTAATAGCGTAGTCAGTTCGAATAAAAGCATTTTTTTTTTTGCATAAAATTACTGGTGAGACCTGAACAAAAGCGAAAATAAAATAACAATGCGAAGTAAATAACAGGTTCCCATAGGCTCGTAGGCGGCGGTTGCGACTTACGAAGGAAAACCTGTAAACGAAGTCTCACAGATACCCGAGAAAAGCGATCGGCCCGACCGACCACCGACTAATCGACTCGTCGGTCTTTTTACCGCAGACTAATCGGCTAGTCCGCCTTTTTACCACCGACTAATCAGCTAGCCGGACTTTTTACCGCAGACTAATCGGCTATTTGGCCTTTTCACCACCGACTAATCGGCTAGTCGGTCTTTTTACCGCAGACTAATTGGCTAGTCGGCTTTTTTACTACCGACTAATCAGCTGGTCGGCCAAAGTCGTAATGGACACATCTCTAATAATGACACATTGCTACTTCTATACACTTCATGTATTAAATATGAACGTAAATTTAATACTGACGCAATATTTTTTCTATATTTTTAATTCAACGCTCCAATAAAGCTTTTTGAAATTGTTTCAAAAATGTTTCAGATTTTTGATAGTTATTTTGTAAAATAAATGTAATATACACATACATTTAAACAATACTAGTTAATGTAGACATGTAAATTAATATATTGTTTTCTGATATGTTATAATACTATGCCGAATTGTAGCATAATATATTTGGGTAATGAATTAATGTGATTATTCTGTAATAATATTCTGTATTACTAGTGAATTGTAAATATTTGATAGTATACAATAAAATACGCTAAAATGGTTTTGTTTGTTTTTTATTAAATTAAAAAGTCTATTTGTTTTTCAGTATTAATTCCTAAACTGTATTTGTAAATGGATTAAAAAAAGGACAAATAAGTTTTTTTATAAGTCGGATATATCCGACTCTTCGATCAAGATAAAAGTAGCCTATACTAATAATATAGAGGTAAAGTTTGTGACGTTGTAGGGGGTAATCACAGGAACTACTGGTCCGATTTGAAAAAAATTGTCAGGGTTATATAACTCATTTATCGAGAAAACTTATAGGCTTATATATCATCACGCTAATAAGACCATTAGGAGTGGAGCACAAATGAAGAATATTTCAAAATCGGGGTTAATGTTCGTATCTTTTAGAAATATATTCACCTACGGAAACGAAGCCGCGAGTTAAAGTTAGCGTTAGTACAAAGTAACTATTCCTCGAGGACGAGGTCGTGGGCTGAAGCTAGATATTCTATAAAAATGATGAGCGAGAGCTATGTAGCAATTGAAATATAATATTTTTTAGAATATTCAAACTTTCTAGTCTGTTCATGCTATGTAGGTAAGTGAGTTTAAAAATATCAGAATCATATACAACTACTTTGTTCACATGAAAGAAATATGGATTTATTACAATATTTCGTGTCACCTCAAATTATATTAAATACATCTCATAATATTTCAAATAATATCCTGGTATATCCAAATCACATTAAAAAATAAGGTAAACCTTATAATGCACCTTCGCCTTTTTGATATATGGGTCTTAACAAATCAGTCCAGGAATGGATAGATTTGTTACTTGTAATTGTACATTGACTAAGGCGGAATTATCGAAACCAAACCATGTCTACTAATGAGTTGTTACTGTATTGTTCCGTAGTAAATTACTATTGACTTAGTATAAATCGCCATACATTTTTCCGTTTTCTATTTGCGTTAGCGATTGTCGATAAGCAACTTGGTTAGGCCCCCTGGTTAGTTGCCACCTTCTAGTTAAAAATCTGGCGATAAACATTGAACGTTTTTCGGCAGCTATATTTCAGAATCAGTCCACTATGTTTACATAAAATAAGATTGTGGTCAAACGATAACACCTATAAAGTATTTTAAATAATTGGGCCGTCACGTGACGCCTGGTAGATGTGAAACATTGAAATTGTTTTGTATAAATTATATGCATAAAAGAACCGACAGGAATCAGCGATTACAATTTTGTTCCATAAAGTAATGACTGTTTATTATTTATTTTGTAACATAAATGTTCATTTTTATGAGATACAAAAAATCAACTAGGCGCAGGTGCGATGTGTTTGGCGGCATTTATCAAAGCGTGCTAAATCGTTGGCGCGTGCCGCGTAACTCTAGTAGTCCGATGGAACTGTAAAGGCCTTGCAAGGTCAATAGTGTAGTCAGCTCGAAAAAAAAGCCTAACTCTAGTATAACGAGTGGCCGAAAAAATAATTTGAATGATATGTTAATACATATAGGGTTGAAAATATTTTTGAATATTTCGTTAATAGTGTAAAGTTCGTATTTTGCGTCGCCACGTCACGCCATACCAACAATTAGGTTAACCCGAGCCTATAGATGTTTTACATCAAAAATCTAAAAATGTCACCTCTTTCGTTACTCATTGGTTTATTTCTTTTATCGATACATATTAGAAATATTTTGTGTTTTTCATAAAATGTTTCACAATAACCCAAGAGGGGTGTCTCTGGCTAACTGCAAACATTCTTCACGGTTCCGTTTAATTAAAATCATATTAGCGTGTTAGCGTTTATAATGCGATTTCTCGCTCGTGTTAGTGATCAGTGCCGCGTGGCGGTGGCGTTGAGGGTGAAAAACACTTGTCTGGTACACTGAGTTCATACAGAGGAAAAACTTTACCCAACTACTCAGAAGGAGTACTACAGCATTAATGTTTTTACACGCTCTAAACGTATATGCGCAGAACATACATTTAGTTATAGATACGTATTACATTATTAATATAACCTCGAGTCAATTTAAGAATAAATAAATGCCAATTTTAGATTCCTATTTTAACTTTGTTTTGTATTAAACTCTTGTTATTGTTTTATGGACATGCTCGAATTTATACGTAGGTATATTCGGAGTAGCCAAAAGGCCGACAAGGACTGTGCCTAATTATTTGACAAGCTCTATAGTCCAAACTTGACGTATTTTAACAGACGTGGTACCTAATATTCCTGGGATTGCATAAATTTTTCATATAACGCCAGTGAATCGAAAAGCCAGGAGCGATGAAACTTTTTTGTTATTTTGCCGTTTGATTTTTAGCTTCTTTCTACTAATAAATTTATTTGGTACAAATAGATATAACTTTATAGGTACGCGACATGTAAGTGTATTTGTTAATAAAAAGTACAATAATAAGCGTCCTTGACAAAATGTCATACTTTATTTTGTACAAGCCTCAGCCCTCGACTTCGTTCGCGTGGAATAGTTACTTTGGGCTAACGCTAACACGCAGCGGAAGCTCTCAAGAAGAAAAATAACCACGGTTTTGAAACATTCTTTACTGGTGCTTCGTTCCTATTGCCCTTAGTGTGATGATATATAACCTATAATCTTTCTCGATAAATGAGCTATATAACACTGATTTTTTTTTTCAAATAGGACCAGTAGTTCCTGAGATTATCTCCTACAATGTCACAAACTTTACCTCTTTATAATTAGTATGGATAATCTCATCGACTGAACTGATGTGTAGTAAAAATTTACAAGATTCCGTGCATAATTCAATAGTTTTATTGTTTCTCTAATTATCTAAAATTGAAAACAATTTATTCTGTTCTGTTTATCATATCAAAACATATTTTGCATCACCCCTGTCTTTAGGAGCACGTGCGGCCAGCCAGGCCGTAACGCCCTCGGATTTTAATATTACTCGCCCCTTCTATATGTAATTGAAGCGTGTAATTCATTTGACATGTTTTGCTAAATCTCATCATTTGACACAGATAAATACTCCTGTGAAATTCGGTGACATTTGGACGAAAGTGCGATTAAAAAATTTTTTTTTTATTTCAAATTAAAAAAGGACTGTTCAATTAAGACTTTTAGAGGACAATTGTAAACGTCAGAAAACTACAAACCGTATAAAAACATCTCAGTTATCGAGAAGAGCGGACAGACAACTCGATCGACCCTATACATATTCAAAAGAGCAAAGCTATAGCAGATATGAGGGTATCGGTTTAAAAATAGAAAATTTAAAGTATATGCTAGTAGACAATTGAAGCTTCGTAAAGCTACGTCGAAGCTATATTTCTTTGTAATACCAAAATCTCACGTGCAAGTCATTATATATGTAGTTCTACACTTACACGTAAGATACGAGTGCTCATTTTGGTTTATATGATAGCTGCTTCATAATTTGAATATGCAGTTTTTGAAGCCGACATATAGCCTTTTTTGCTATAGCTTTTTCGAATTTAAGCAGGAAAACCCAAGCTAGATAAATTCGATGATATTATTAAACAAAATACTAATTGTCTGTTAATAGTAACATACATTAAGATTATGTGCTAACCAACATATAAAAAGAACAGCTTTTCATTTTTTTGCAACTATCACAGGCATAACCATAAACATACATTTCGTAAGTGTTGCTTTTCAAATACACGACTATAAAGTATCACTATGCGACATTTTTATTTTTTTCATACATTGACCTAGCAAGGTCTTAACAGCTTCACCGGATTACAACGACTATGCCACAGTTTCATCGCTCTATTTTCCTTTATTAAAGGCTCAGATGTTGTGCCTAATAATATTTCACCAAGATATATTTACTACCTACTTTTGAAGTAAAACTACTTTAGGCACGACAAAAAGGTAACTCTGGACGACAGTGCCACGGAAGTCAGTTACGGCAATATGGCGTCACGTTTCTGTACCATCCAGTTTTGATTGCTAATAAATAGTTTATGAAAAAAAGTTTATATACAAAATGTACAATTGAATAATAATAAAAATCATACGGAGTTTTTGGCGGGATCTTAGTCTGTCATGTAGTGGATTTTATATTTTATTCATAATCTTGTGTTATTGGACTCTATATTTTGTAAATTTGGTGGTGTTTTACGTAATATAGTTAGTTTATTGTGCATAAGTGAAGTGAATGGAAAATAATACCACGGAGCATGAAATTCTGAGATGCCACAAAAACTCCCAGGAAGGTTCTCACAAGGGATCCACCATCTTGTTAGAATATTGACTCACACGACGCTTAATATTGGAGTGATCACACGACGCTTGTTATATTATTTATTGACTACTCGACAATGGCAGTAATAATCTGAAAGATTGATTGCAAAAAAAAAAAAATACAATTAATATTTTTGATTTTAATAACAGGTGACTCGCATATTCGTTTGCCTCCTATATGATATAAAAATAAAGAACTTTCAATTTCTGGTTGAATTATAATCTCTGTAAATTAAATATATATTCTTTGATTTTTTATTTGCAAAAATATAATCTAGTAGATGCAAAAACAGAATCTGAAATGCGAAGGATTTGTATTGGCCGTAGGAAAAAATAACATTAATTTTATAATTGTGAGAAATGACAAAATTCTTAGTGGAATATTTTTTTCTATTTACTCAGTGTAAAATCTATACTTTGTGTAATAGTTTCAGTTTTTAAGTTTCTTTCATTTAATTTTTACCTAGACAATCATACAATTATAACAACATGTGTTTGCTCTTAGTTTTCTAGGCTTTTATTGCAGATTTAGGGTTTTTGTTCTTAAACAACCACTTTACAAAAGCATGTGTTTCGTCTAAGTTTCGTTGTCTTTATTGCAGAATTGCGTTTTTTTTCTTTTCATAACTAATTTTCATACACAATTATAGCATACAAATATCTTGGTAGGTCATTTCTTTTTAAATATCGTATTTACAGTCTACAAAAAAAAAAATAAGATGTGAATAGCACTGATCATTTAATTCATATTGCGACCTACGACTATAATTTTGTAACTTGATTTTTTGTTTCCATGGAAACAACGTGTTTTATCTGGATTACATCTTAATTTTTAATTCCAATTTAGATCATCTATACATTAATACGTGAAACGAAAACTTTATATTCCTTTTTAAACGAATTGCGCAAACAGATGAACGTGAAATATGACATAGTTAAAGTTTATATGGAGGACAAGCGCGCTGAGCTATTTTTTTATATAACATGTATTATAAACACATTAATTTAATTAAAATATACATTACCAATCTACTGCTTGAATGGCATACAACATATACACACATGTAAATATAAAAGACGTTTCGCCATCATTCATTTTACTCTTACGTTGCAATTATCTTTTTCATACTACATTAAATATTTTAACATAACTTACGTTTCATACCTTACATGCCCTTTGAAAGTAAATTGTCTTATTGTAGGTTAATTTTATAATATACAGTTAATGTGCAAAAAATAATTAATTGATAAATGATTTGTCTTTAGTCAATATATGAAACCATTGAAATAATTTTTATTCTAATTGGTCTTTATTTATTATATTTATTAATTATGGTCTTATTTCGACAAATAGTTATATCTCTTATATTTGATGATTACTGTTTATGACCTATACAAAAGTGTAGGTTATATTTATTTGTAGATTGGATAATAAAGTTAAAGGTTATCAATCCATCAGTAAAACCATTCGAAAATAGATTCACCTTTTTTAAAAATGAACTCGAATAAATAATATACTTCTCATAATATAAATATAAACCTACTTATACATTGAGCAATTTATTCGTAACTCGACTACACATCAATATGAGTAACGCATTGATTAAGATTTCAATATATTCCCCTTGATTCGAAACAGACGGCTAATTTACCCTATCCACGAAAAATCGCGTCAAATATGACAAATATCCTCAATTTGTGCTGATTTCGATTTTGAACGGACATTGCACGATGGATAACGAATCCGCCATCTGTGTCGGGTTCACGCCTATCGTGCTAATGCGATTTCATCAATAACAGATTAGTAAATGCGTTTCCAATAATTATATTTGGTGCAAGTGAACTACTAAAAGAACTATGTGGTCAGGTGTTTACGCGATTGCACGAATATTTATGTAGTGCATGTATTTAATGCATATAAAAAATACTGGTTGTCTATTAGTTCAAATTTGAGGAATAAGTTGCTAATTATATTAGGAACGAATAATAATAATTATAAGAAAAATACTGCTCGCTCCGACTTTGCACAGGTTTGTCTTTACATAATATACTAGCCTCTGCCCGCGACTTCGTTTGCGTGGCTTATATACATTAACAATAACACTAACACGCAGCAGTACTCAAAAGGAAAAAACATCCCGATTTTGAAACATTTTTCATCTGTGCTCCGCTCCTATTGATCTTAGCGTGATGATATATAGCCTATAACCATTCTCGATGAATGAGCTATACAACACTGAATTATTTAAATCGGACCAGTAGTTTCTGAGATTATCCCCTACAACGTCACAACGTCATAAACTCACAAACTTTACCTCTTTATAATATTAGTATTTAAATGTAAATCTAACGTATCTCTATTTTTCAGATTTTTGTGAATAAACATGTTGTAGATGTCTTGGGATAAGTAATAAAATAAATATCAATAATTTTTAGAACTATCTCTATGTCTGTTTTTTGAACACGCATTGCTGCTAAAGTACTGCGTCCACGATAAAACTTTTTTAAAATTGTAAAGCGTATCCTCGAGTAACTTTATTAACATTTAATCTTGTTTTCATTAAAATCGGGTCACTCTATCAAAAGTCGTTGTAATTTTAATGACGACGCGACTTAAGTACGAGAGAAAAGTAGATTAGTAAATAGACTTAATACATTCAGATGATTTTATTAGTAATTGTTTTTTCAACATTAGCTTTTAGCTTTTTAGTCGCTGCCATAGCTAGTTAACGAATAGATAAGGTCCAATCTTTCTTTTACTTACGTCCATGTAATGAAATAGAATGGTAAACGGACAATTGAATGTTGGACTGTCAATTCTATAAATATTTTTCGTGATCTATCTACTCTTCTGTGTCACTCAAGTAAGTAAAAAAGTAGGTTTTTATATTGAAAATTTTGAACCCCATTTTTCAGACGATTTTTCAAACACTATCTTTAATACAAACTTTGTCCTGGAATGCAACAAAGGCAAAGGCAAAGGCAAAGGCAACAAAGCAAAAATTAGATAATAGGTGAAGCTTTTTGAAGTGATGCGATTACATACATACGGAAATTTATTTTTACTTACATAAATGTAATCTTTAAAATACCGAATTATAATGTATATGTTGCGTTTGCTTGAACTCAATTGTCTTAAACATTAAAGTATCGAATTCGCGATGTCACGCCCTACGTACTTGTCTCCAATCAGCGTCCACGACCCTCGTCTCACCCTTTCATCCACCAATCAGCGACAGGAAATCTGGTGTTCAAATGGTTTGGGGGTGATTTTTACCATTGGCAGAGAAATTTCAACTCTAGCTTATTGGATGTAGAGTAAAATTTTGTATATATGTAAGAATTAATAAAACCTTCTACTGTTATATTTCGGTATAGCGTGAAGATATAATTTTGATTTAGTTATATTCCATATCTGTGAGGATTCGCTCCATTCTTTTGTCATATCTGTCTGTCGGTACTGAACGGTGTGAATCCGTGGGCTGTGCGGTTTTGTTTCACCCGGTCGTGTGTGTAAAGGTATCAAAATTCATTTCCCGCTGATGTCATACGGCAGCGAACCGCCGCATGTATGGAGCAGCTCGGCGGTATGTCGATATTGAATATTTCTGTTATAGATAATTTACATAATACTCGCGGTAATGTAGATTTGAACTATTACTCAGGAATCGGGAATAGTTTATTTTTGAGATGAAAAGTATCCTGTAGCCTTTTCTGTACCCCCAAAATTTCATAATAATCAGTTGAGTAATCAAGCCCTGAAATCGTTACAAACAAACACAATTTCGCATTTTTAATATTAGCTAGGAGTTCTGTTATTTTTTTTAAACTCTAAAGTTATCACGACAGTGTAATGAGATTTACGAAGATACTCCATTCAGGTTCGAAATTAATACTTCTGGTAAAGTGACTTTGTAGATTTACTTTAGAATTTTATGTTATTTAATAAGAGTAATATATCGGTTTTCCGTTGTTACAAGCCATTTTAATAAATACAAACAACAATAAATGCTCATATTCTTTTGTTCACATTTACTCCTGAATTGTTTTTATTTACCATCAGTTATCGTAAAGTCGTGTTGTTAAAATAACTCAAGCGAAGGCCTACGCTCATTGGGGTATCTTACCTATAAACGTATGCTTGTAAGGAATAAGGTAGCAGCACGCACATCTTATTATGGGTAGTAGTACTGCTTACGTCTTACGTCGATGTATTCCGATGTTTAACTGTCGTTAAACGTGTCGCAACAGTAATAATACTTCGCTAAATATAAATTTCGAAATGCAAAATTTAAATCATCTGCCTGCCTTAAGTAAGCCTTTGCAAAGGACCAGCAGTGCTGCCTTTCCAGATATACTACCCAAAATCTTACGGGCAAGCCTATAGAGAAACGTGGATATTTTAGTTCAATCTATGTTTTAAACATTACACGAATTGCTATCTCAAAATATTTGACAATTTCTACTGTCGTTCTGTTCTTCAGGAATATGTAATAATTAAAAAGGAGGTCAGACTGAAAGGCGTGGATATTTCAAAATTTAACTCTGTGAAGCGAATATGCGGCATTGTATATTCGAAGAGATTTGAAATATTTGATCTATCTTGCTTGTGGAAAAGCTATTCTATAAATCTAATTGTACGCAATATATTTTGAAGACAATAACGTTGTTATTACAAAAAAGTTAAATACGTATTGAATACTTGCTTAAAAAAGGTTTCGTTTTAAATGTATCGCACTCGCTGAATGTTCGCAATATTGCTTTTTGTCATTTAAAACGAAACCTTTTTAAAGCAAATATTCGATACGTATTTAACTTTTTGTAATAACACCGTGAGAGTTCAGTCGTAGGCGCAGGTTCGTAGGCTCAATGATTCGAGTCCTTGAATGAGTCTAATTTTCGGTGAAGGACAAACATGGGATAAAACCATAAATAGAAGAGTTTAGTGAGTGTAGTTTTTAAGGACTTTTTGGCCAGTTAACAATGCTCATGTGAAAAATCTTTCATCACGTACACATCGGTGTGTTCCAGCACATACATTCAAAAGCCAGTCTTTTTCTAATATAATATAGTGTGTTATCTTAGCCTATATTATCAATTTATATCAGAAGTGTTTGTTGTCATACCTGAAATCGGTATACTACAAAAAATCTTTACTTTTATGGTGTCATAGACTACAATTTTACTAGAATTATACTTGAATAGCTGTGCAAGCGACTCCGTCCGCCTGGAATTTAATTTAAAAAAATGTCACTAAAAGAATCATCTGAATGTATAAATAAGTCCATTCACTTATCTACTTTTCTCTCATACTTAAGTCACGTCGTCATTAAAATTACAATAAGTTTTGATAGAGTGAACCGATTTTAATGAAACCAATACAAAATGTTACTCGAAGATATACTTTATGGTTTTCTTGGTGAAGTTATGTCGTGAATGTAGTACTTCTTTAGCAGTGATGCGTGATCAAATAAACAGACACAGAGCAAAAAATTTTAAAATATAGACACGTTACATTTAGATTCTTATTGCCTTTCTTAGTACCTATAGAAGTAGCTTAAGATGGCAACATACTACGTCTAGACACGGCTCATAAGTGAAACTACTAGGACGAATGGATAAATTATTAGCAATTTTATATCGAAAGCTCAAATGTCATATCATATCTTAATATTCTCAAAATGCGATGTTCTAATCATAGATGGGTTGTAAAGGATCATATTATTTGATTTTCTTTTGTTTAATTACAAGTGTTGTTACAGGGGAGCGAAGTTTCACCATACGGACCGCTATGGGATGCCCCGCCGGCACCTGTGCCTTATCCAGACATTCTAGCTTTTCCGCCGGCTGATCTGGGTAAATTAATTTATATTCAGGCATACTCTAATACTTTGTAAGAAAAATCCTTCTGATAATGATAAGATTGATTCTTTTTTTAAACTATCGTTGCTAATCAACTGCAAGTTTAAAGGTTACAGAATTCAGTTCAGAGTTGGTAAAGTGTAAATATATGGTACTTTTCTGATACTTGTTATAAAATGATGATAAATTGGATTAGATAAACACCACGAGCTCAGTAAAGAGTTCTTTAGCAGATGAGAAGACGTTAATATAAGACATTTGTAAACTATTAATATATGTAAAGTCTTACTATATTATATAAAAATACTGATTTACATAAATTTATCTAGAAAATAAATTTGTTCAAAGAAAAGAGAACCGATTTCAAAAAGCTACGAACTGTCTTAATTTATTTTTGTAATATTTAGGATCCAAGTACAAAACTCAAATAATACTATTATTTCATTTATATTTTTATGTTAGTAGTCGGCGCCAAATCTTTATTTCCTTGTATAAAAGATAAAATACAGTTAAAGAGTACCTATTTAAGATTTTCACTTTTTGCTGTCATAAAATTAAAATTTGCGACACTAAAAAATCTTGTTGCTTTTTATGGAAAACTATACATAGACACTCAATCGCGGGCCATTTGATGTTTGTTATTAAAGAGTTCCATTGTTTATCTCAACAGATCTTAATGTTTCATATAGTAAAACCTTCTCTGAAAAAATAACCATTCAAAAACCCCATCCATATCCTAGTACATACAAACATACATACTTCTTTTTCTTAAGTCGGTTAAGAATGAAAGAAATTTCTACGAGTACCAACTATTGCACGTTACAACCCACAAAATTATTATTCGCCACGACAATATATTATGTAGGCAACTGATAAAAAAACAGACGCCAGTTGTGATGACAATTTTAGGCTTGATAATGATTCACTATGGTTGTTATTAAAAACTTAGTTTAACTGTAGGATATCAATCTGTGTCGATAAACCTGATATCCGAGCGCACTTTATATGACCAATTGGTGCTAGAAAAGAA
The DNA here is from genome assembly GCA_014332785.1 of Antheraea mylitta. Taxonomy (NCBI): domain Eukaryota; kingdom Metazoa; phylum Arthropoda; class Insecta; order Lepidoptera; family Saturniidae; genus Antheraea; species Antheraea mylitta. The sequence continues at coordinate 4,622,170 of JACEII010000006.1, forward strand.
GCTGCATCTGCAATGTTACTAAATTTTATGAGCTCTATAAAGTGGAAAAAACAAATTCTTGGTGTAAAGAACTTGGAATTAAAACCAAATAGCAATCCCAAACAGCTTCATCAGATTTACTTTTGTCAGCATTTGCAGTCTGAACTCGGACATAATTGGATATAGGCTTCCTTTCTTTTGTGTCACCAGCCTAAATTCCTTGGCGACGGCATTCAAATACGTCCTAAGATTTTTATGATATCTTTGACCGACGTAGCTAATTCATATCCTATTCTTAGGTTACCAGGCCACAATAGTTCCTCTACAGTTACAGTTATCTTGTCTGAACATTTAACATAAAACCAATAAGGTGATCCTCGATGTCCTGAATTTGCCTTGAATTTCGACGTGGGTATTCTATATTAAATATGCGATTTTGTAGTTTAATAACAGGTACGGTTTATTAGCTTTAATTTTCATTATTTTTGTGTACAGTATGGTCCGCAGCAGGCTGTGGTGGTCGTGGCAGCGCGCGGTCTACACCCGCTGGCAAAAAACCGCGCCGTCGGGTCGCTTCAGTCGCACAGCGACGCGCTGCCAATATCCGCGAGCGACGTCGGATGTTTAACTTAAATGAAGCCTTTGACAAATTGCGGAGGAAAGTACGTACTCAAATTGTTATAACGCTTAGCACGTATGATTCGAAATTCCGCTATACATTATGGTGACATCTATGTACGAGCTTACACAAAACTGTGAAATTTCGTTTGGTACTCTGAAATCTCAATAAAAAACAACAACGACCTTTGTAGCAATGTGATATATATATATCTGTTCTTCAATTCTGTGTTTCGTAAGAGACAAACGATAACAAAAAATGGTTATTTTAAAATGAAAAAAATCAGATCATATGCTAACCATATCATAAAGTAAAATACACAGTTTTTTCTGTAAACTTACTCCGTGAAAGGTTCTGATATACCGCATATAGAGGCATCGCTGTGGTTGCTGTTATGTTTAGTTAAGTAATTTGAATTTGCCATTTTGAAGCTAATATTAGGTTAGGTCAGTTTACCTATGAAATTGCCGTTTTATATGTAAAAATTTAAACGAATGTTTTTCATGTATTTTTTATTCGTATTAATCGAAGTAATCACCCATACATGCAATGCATCTTTGCCAACGCAGTGGCAATTTATTGATGCCCTTCTTAAAGAAATCAGCTTTTGGACGGGAGGCAACCAATTCTTCAAAGGCATTTTATACTGCCTCTCGGGTATTGCATTTTTTTCCCGCCAAGGAGTTATCCAAATTCTGGAAAAAGTAGTAGTCTGTAGGCACAAGGTCTGGTGAGTAGGGCAGATGACGAAGAACTTCCAACCCCAGTACTTGCAAATTGGAGACCGTATGCTGTGCAGTACGAGGTCGCGCGTTGTCGTGCAGGAGCAGCGGAGACGAGCGATTGACCAATGCTGGTTGGAGATGTGCCAGCTTCTCCGTCATTATATTCAGTTTTTCACAGTACACATCTGCAGTAATGCTCACCCCGTTTGGTAAGAAGCTGTGCTGAATCACACCGGCGCTAGACCACCAAACAGTGACCACCACTTTTCTAGGGGTAAGTTTTCGTTTAGGGCATTGTTTAGGTGCTGAACCAGGATCCAACCAACTTGCTGAGCGCTTGCGGTTATCAAACGGAATCCATTTTTCATAGCAGGTAACAATGCGGTTCAAAATTCCTTCAGTTGTGTGTCTGTTGAACAGTGCAAGGCACATCTCGACACGTACTTCGCGCTGGCGATCATTGAGTTCGTGGGGCACCCATTTGTCAAGCTTTTTTACCTTGCCAATTTGACGCAAATGGACTAATATTGTTTTGACGCTAACGTCGAAAGCGGCTGTTAATTCAGCCGTAGATTGTGTATCATCAGCTTCCACAATCGCCTTTAATTCGTCATTGTCGACCAAAATCTTCGGACGACCGCGGGGTTCATATTTCAGGTCGAAATTTCCAGAACGGAAGCGAGCAAACCAATAGCAGGTGGTGCATTGGTTTGTAGTGTTAGCTCCGTAAACGTCATTGATGTTGCGTACCGCTTGTGCCGCGTTGCTGCCACGACGGTACTCATATTCCATAATTATTCGAATTTTTAACGTATCCATGATGACAAAAAATATTGAAATGCGATGAAAATGTAACACTAATCAATAAACAAATGACTACTTTTGGAAAAAGAATTTTATGTTTTTAAAATAAAATTAATTTGAAATTAGAATTCGTAGCCAGACAAAAATTATTTTGATTTGAAATGGCCAGTACTGCAGATTGGCAATTTTATAGGTACAGACCTATTATTTAATTATTTCAGCTGTCACTTTGCTCCCGCGAAATAGATAATTAGGTAGCCGGTATCCCTGTATAATTTAGTTGTATTTTTATATCAAAGGAGGCAAACGAACTGGTGGGTCACGTGATGTTAAGTGATCACAACCGTCCATAGACACTAGCGACATCAGGGACGACGCAAGTGTGTTGCCAGCCTGTATATGGGAGAAGGAGGAAGGGAAGGAAAGGGAAAGCAGGAAAGAGGAAGGGACGTGGGCCTCCGGCTCTCTCACCGACCGAACGAAACACAACAATGCAAGCACTGTTATTTCACGTCGGTTATCGGTGAAAGGGGTGGTACTACCCCGGAGGAGCCGACCCATTCATGCTGAAACCAAAAATAGCTTCAGCGGGGCTCTACCACCTACAAAATGATACATTGCACCATACCATATCAACATACACCATACATACCTATATGATACAATCGTAAATTCTCACATAACTGCGAAAAATCGGCTGATAGTTATTATAGAAATCCGTAATTAATTAAACCTAGTTTAAGACACGTTCCGTATCATTACAAAAAAGTTAAATACATATTGAATACTTGCTTTACAAAAGTTTGGATACTTTCGTATTATATGCACCGCGCTCGCCGACCGCTGTTGAGGCGCGTTCGCGTCATCCTTTTTCACAAGGCTAATCTAACCTGACCAAAGCGACATAAAGGAGCAACATGTCGGATGTTCGGCGAGCGCGGTATATTAAATACGAAAGTATCCAAACCTTTTTAAAGCCAGTATTGACCATGTATTTAACTTTTTTGTAATAACTCCGGTTGTAATCTTTAGGTGCCAACTTTTGCCTACGAGAAGCGCCTTTCACGCATCGAGACGCTGCGCCTGGCAATCACGTACATCAGTTTTATGTGCGAGCTTCTTCATGGTTCGCCGCAGCCGCATCATGGTTCCCACGCTTCCATACATTCCTCAAGGCACGTGTTTGACGCCGAGGTGCCGTGGTGTGCATAAACCTTTGAAATTTTTAAACCACATACAAATGTAAACTACATGTGAACGTTTGACTATTTATTTTGAAATGTTATAAAAAGATTTATAAAAGAAAAGCTTCTCCTTACCTAAATACTAAACATATCTTGAAATCATAAAAACGTAACCTAAATATCTATTACTAGCCTCTGCCCGCGACTTTGTCCGCGTGGAATAGTTACTTTTAGCTAAGCTCTCAAGAGGAAAAATATCCCCATATTGAACATTCTTAATTGGTGTTGCGCTCCTATAGGTGTAATAGCACGATGATGTATAGTCTATTACCTTAAATGAGCTATATAACACTGAAAGATTTTTTGAAATCGGACCAGTAGTTCCTGAGATTAACCCACATAACGTCACAAACTCACAAATTCACAAACTTTACCTCTTATAATATTAGTACATATAATGGAATGCACACCAGGAGCTGTCGGCTATCGGCGTATCAACCGTCAAAAACAAAAACAAATAGTATCCCTATATGATGTAAGCGTATAATATATCAATGTACAGTAAGAAACCCTCCCCGATCTGAATCAATAAAATTTAATACCGGTTCTAAGTTTTGCTACGCCACTGATTAATACAAACCTAAATTTATTTAATAAGTAGGTAATAATATAAGGATATGTTTTGATAAATGATTAAACTCTCGTCTTCCACTAGTCATTAGAATAAATTATTTATGATAATAATAAGGTCAATAAACAATAAGTTAGCGTTACGTAATTGTTTTATTTCTGAAATGTTTTTTGATTTGACGAGTTTTGGATCTGAGTCAGTTTATCACTTTAAAAAAGGGCTTAACTTTATCTATCTAGGTGGTAGAGCCACCCTGATGCTATTTCTGGCTTCAGCTGGTATGAGCCAGCTCGTCCGGGGTAGCACAACCCTCTCATAGAAAACCGACATGAATTAACAGTGCTTGCATTGTTGCGTTTCGTTCGGTCAGTGAGAGCGCCCGAGGCTCACCTTTCCCCACCTTCCCCTCTCCTCTTCCCTTCCTCCCCCCGTCTTCCGACACAGGCTGGCAACGCACTTGCGACTCCCCTGGTGTTGTAAGTGTCTATGGACGGTGGTGATTATTTAACATCAGGTGACCCACCTGATCGTTTGGCTCCTATCATATAAAAAAAATATCTTGAAGGTTTTCTACAACTGATCTATGTAGTCTTAGCTGCAGATTAAATAACGTTGATACCATTAGTTCTCTGCGAAACACAATTATGTAAAGTTTAATTCAGCGATTATATGAAATTCCCTAACAATGTTGTGGTCATTTACTAATTAGATATAAAATATTCAGTGACTCATTTTCAAATGTGATGCTTTCTCTTTAAATATTTTTTATAATGGATCCATTTACTATTTGTACGAAGCTTAGTTTGATTTAAACTCGAAGTGAAAAGTGTTGTGCACGATGCGAATATTCTTCTTTGTTGTAAGTATTTTTTTTTCATTTCTTTCAGTTTGAATTTTGATGATTTTGTAATGATATATATATAGATAGGTGAAGATAAAAAGATCAGTTGCTTTATCCTTATTCTTTTGTTAACCGGTCTTCTATACTTTTATTATTTGGTAACTAACTATAGATGAGAAAATACCTAACACTGTCTGGAAACAGTTGCTCTTTTTTCATACCATAGACAATATTATATACTTTCATAAATCGATTAATGCATATTACTGTACTTATTTGTTGTTCGCAGCTGACATATAATACAACAAAATTAAAAATATGCATATGAAATGAATATACTGTTACACTGCTTGCAGACAAAAAGACTGAATAATTTTTAAACAAAAAAAAAATGTTATGGTCGAATGCTGGATCATAACTAGTACTAATTAATGTAATGTAAATAAATATATATATATTTTTTCTCTTTAATATTTCTTATAGATTTCTACTTTTATTTATGGCAGTGCATTAAATACTTTTTTTTTTCGAAATGAAATCGCTGTTTACCTGGAATGGTCTTCACAGCTTCACCGAACTATTGAGGCGAGCGCTAAAGGCACTCAGCCGATTTGGGATGTTTGGGCATCTAACTCAAGGGTGCACGGCACACCTCGGCTTGGGCTGTCGCCTGTTTTGTGCAAAAAACGCGACTTATCTGAGATAACCTAAGCTATCTATCTATATATATACATATATGAGTTATTGAAACATGTGTGCCTCAACAACTCTTATATGTATTTTGTGTTGGAAAAATTCCTCGAAACTATATAGGGTAGGATAGGATAAGGAAAAACAAGGGTAAAACTCTTTATCGTCTATTTCTCTGAAAAAGGATAACAGCGTGTAAGCGTGCACGTGTGTATAGGTGACGTGTGTGATGTTGTTGCAGTGATGTAAGGTTTTGTATCACTGTATCGCGTGAGCAGCGTACTCAGAGGCTCCACGCCGAGGGAACCCTAGGCTTGAGCCGCTGCCAAGGGGGGCCTAATCTGGTTCATTAAATACATATATTACAAAATATACTTTATCTTATTACATTGTTAAATGTCGGTATTTTTTTCTTCTTTAAGGTTTTATCGTTTGACCTCAATTATATCTGATAATAAATGACGTCATGGTGTAAATGATAGATACGTCAAACTTAGAGGTGACTGGCTCATATGTGTAGCTGCCGGAAAACACCAAGAGGTGCTTGAAGACAGATTTTCAACCTGAAGGTGGTGCTAGCCAGGCAGATTTGGAAAAACCCTATCACCATGCTATGATTTCATTACGATATTTTCCATTCATCGGAAACCCCGAGTCTGTTGCAAAGATTTGATTCTATATCCATCGACGCAGTGTCTTAACACGCTATCAATTAAGCCATTATTGCTTCAGAATAACATAGTACTATAATATGTATGCCGAATTATGTATGCTTCCGAGTTTTTTCTTTAATCGAACTATTTATTTTTCAGTGGATAACGCTGACTATGACAGTCGCTGTATTATCAAAGGAACGATCGAAAAGAGATATGTCGTTCTTAAAGAAGATTATAGAGTCATTATTGGGTCCGAATAAAAAAATGGAACCCGAAAAACATGCCAGACCTTACAAAATACCAGAACATGACAGTGTTCTTCTCAAAGTTACACCTAAACAGAGTATAAAGGAAACAGAGAGTGTTGTTTCTAATAACATATTTTTTGAACCTATTGATATGACACTATCTTTTATTAGATCGTATTTGGGAACAAAAACGCCGAAAGAAACTATTGATGCTATAAATCAGGTTAAAAACTTAGTAAATTTAGGAATATTAAGCGCAAAGGAAAATGAAGAAATTCAAAATGATATTGTCCCACTAAGGCCAGCATATATGAAATATGCAATTAAAGAAGAAAACGAAATATATTCAATAAATTCTCCAGTTAGGACGACAGTAAAAAAGCCAGAACATATAACGCCGTCTGAAATAATAAATTATGGTCCTATCATAGGACGTCAATCTATTACATTAGAAGAAATCCCAATGAAACAATCACGCGTTAGGGTTTCTGAAATAATCAAACCTAAATACTCTTATAAGCAGACAGCTCAAGACGGTTCTATTACAACATTTAAATCAGAAGGTGACCAAAACATTATTGTGACGGAAACTGAAATAATACCACAATTGCCGTCGTATATTAAACTCAGATTAGGAGATGTAGCTGCCAAATGTATCAGCAGGATTCATTGTACTCAACCCATTTCAGATAATCTATCTTCTTTAAAATATGAAACAAAAGAAATTCGAATACCTAATTCAATCGTATCTTCTATATCTACAATTACAGATAATACAAATGAAATGGATCCGCAACCTTTAATAGTTGAGAACGTAGAAAATTTCAATGTAATACCAGAAGTTTTCAAAGAGGTAACGTATTCTCCTGCTGTTAGAGAGTTTAAGAAATTAGGACATTTTGATGAACCAATAACTATTAAAGGAGAAAATCCGGTTTTGAAAGAGACAACTATCACTGTATTATCTAAAGGAGTTAGTGTTAATACTGAAAGAAAAACTGACATTAAATTATTTTCGGAGAACAACCAAATGAAAACAAACATAAATCATGTCCTTGTCGACAAAGCTGGTAATTCAGAACCTAATAATAACTATGAGATTAATAATAAACAAGTCGATTCACAGTTTTCTTACAAACAAATAGAACAAAAGGTTCCCACAAAGGAAGAAAAAAATGATACAAAATCAGTTGATTTAGAAAAGGATAAAATTGTATTACCTGAAGAGACTAATACAATTCCAATAAATTATTTATATATACCATCTCTAATAGAGAATGTGCCATTGGACAATTTAAATAAGACAATAAAAGATAATACAGATGTCACAAATATTCCTAATTTACCAAATAGTTTCCAAAAAACTAAATCAGATAAGGCAATGCCCAATATAACTGAAGAATCGAAAGCTGAATATTCTTTTAAAGACAACCCTATAATTGTAAGTGATGACATTCCTTATGTGTATAAACAAATACAACGTGACGGTTCTTTAATAACAACAAGAGGAAAATTTACAAATGTTTCGATCGAAAGTAAAACAAATGAGGAGAACGAAAATGTATCGGGTATTATATTTTAAGAGAGTATATAAATTACAATTACAAAATCTCTTAAATTAATTTATTTATTGTTAGTATTACATGTTACAATAGATACAAATATTCTAGAATCATGCCTTTTAAATTAATAAACGTATTGAAATCAACCACAGATTTTTAAAATTTTGCATTAATAACATCTATGGCACACGCTGTATAAAAAGATTTCCATGTAGATATGTTGTTTATAACCACGCCTAATAATTGATACATGATATTTCTAACTATAGGGTGTCTATCAAATATTGAGGGATAGAGCGTTGTTAAAAATAATTTTTAATAAATTTGGCTGTTGAATAGATACAAATAAGAAATCTCGCAATGACTTTAAACTACACTCGCGTGTTAGAAATATATTTAAGTACTTAAGTATTTCAAAATGTCTATCTTTAACATTATTTGACACATTTGGTATTCTATTAAATGCATTGAACAATTGTTAAATTATTATAATATTACTAGTTATGTTTATTATTTTATAATTCATAATGTATAGAACTTACCTCATTTACTTCTTAAAAATAGTAAAGTTCTTGTTTGATATTTGTTGCCCATGTTATTTGTTGATAATGTAGTGTCCAATAATGTAACTTTCTATACGTGAGAGAAATTTTAATCGATTATATTTTGAGTTTGTCTATTATAAACAAAAAATTTAACCTTTTCGGTGTTATTATAAAAAAGTTACATATATACGTATTAAATACTTGCTTTAAAAAGGTTACGTTTTATATGCACCATGCTCGCCTGAGGCAAGCTCGCGTTATCCTTTTTCGCAACTTAACCTAACTAAAGCGAGACAAAAGAGCAAGATGAACATTCATGCGAGCGCGGTACGCATTTAACTTTTTTGTAATAGCACCGTTTCTCTTTATAATAATGGAAGGCCAAACTTTTGTGGATAATTTTTTGACTGAATACTTGTTCGACTTTCGATAGTACGTACAACCTTCTTTTCATAATTACACAGCTATATAAATGGTTATGAATGAAGATAAACCAAAGGTATCACATATTTTACAACCAAATTAATAAAATTAAATAAGAAGTTATTCTTTTCAAGAACACAAAAGCTATGATATTTTTATTCATATAAGTTGGTAAAAGGTATGATTTTGCCGTGTATGCATAATTATTATTATAACAATAAAGTTTAGTGAAATCAGACTGCACTTTCTCGGTGTAATGTGAGAGTAACGTCCGGCGGCGGTGCGTCCCAACGTTCCCACGGCGGCTTGCGACGTCTGTCCACTACCGGCGCCTCATCTGATGAACCGTCCGAGTAACCGCTGCTGCAGGACCTGAAGCTATTTGATGCGTGCAACTTATGCTCTGAAACTAAAAAAAGAATATTAACTGTTTGTGCTACACACTAGCGTTTAACGGGGAGCAAAGTATATTTTAGTTTATAAGTAGAATTGACTCTTTTCTAAGGTTTCGCTCAACAGTACGCCTTGTGCATTAAGGCGTACTATAATATTATAGCGTCGCGTACTAGCACCGCGTTGTTTTGTATTATTCAAGTTGAAACCCGTCAAACAGAATACCCGCATTAAGAGCGTCGTGGACTTCTAACATGCGTGGTTAAAGTAGAAAGTACAACACGAGATGCTAGTACACGACGCCAGTACGACTTGACGCGAGCTAGGAACGCTTTTTATTTGACGAAGCTTTTGACGTTACATGTTTGACGACAGACTGTCATCATGAAGAAACGAAGTAATAAAGTCACTAGCTTTTCCAAATCATAAACTGTACTTAACAAGTGTATTTAAGAAGCTTATAAATTGAAATGCTGCTTAGGAGTCCCAACTTTAGGGAAAAACGCTTCGTACATTGGCATAAAATGTTACATTTAATGTTCTTTTTTATTTCTTGAATCCTTTTTTATTTCTTTAACATTCATACTTAGATTTAACGATGCAATCATATTCAATATGATACAAGTAACTCCAATTATACGTAACTCTGTTGCAAAAATAGTTAATATTATACGTTATATATATTCTTTATGGTTTTTGTTGATCTGGAGAAGGTATATGATCGAGTACCCCGTGATGTTCTGTGGTGGGTTCTGCAAAAGAAAAGAGTGCCTGGGAAGTATGTACAACTTATTCGTTGTATGTACAGTCATGCCAAAACACGTTAGGTCAGCGGCTGGAGTTACCGATAATTTCAATGTGGCCGTAGGTTTGCACCAGGGTTAAGCTTTAAGCCCTTATTTATTCCTTCTTGTTATGGATGTGTTAACATCAGATATACAGGAGGAGACACCTTGGTGTATTGTTTGCTGATGATATTGTTCTTATCGGAGAAGATGCTGCAGAGGTCCAGAGCAGGCTGGAAAAATGGCGAGAAAGACTGGAGAATGTTGGATTGAAAATTAGTAGAACAAAAACTGAACATTTGTTTTGTGATTTCGGTGGTACATCTAGTTTCTCTCCTATAGCCTTAAATGGTGTATTCTTACCAGCCTGCTCCAATTTTCGGTATCTCGGTTCATTTATACAAAACGACGGTGGCATTGATAAGGATGTGAGGAATAGGATAAATATAGGGTGGATGAAATGGCGAAATGTGTCTGGGGTAGCTTGTGACCCACGAATGCCTTTGAAACTTAAGGGGAAAGTTTATAAAACTATGATAAGACCGGTCATGCTGTATGCATCTGAGTGCTGGGTTACGAAAGAAACGGATGAGAGAAAATTACATGTGGCAGAGATGCGAATGTTAAGGTGGATGTGTGGTGTAATTAGAATGGATAAGATTAAGAATGAGTATATTAGATGCAGTTTGAAAATAACACCAGTGACAGAGAAGTTGCGGAGTAATCGGTTAGCATGGTATGGGCATGTTATGAGGAGAGATGAAAACCATGTAACTAGAAAAGTGTTGAGTATGATAGTGGACGGATATACGAGTAGAGGAAGACCGAAAAAGGTATGGATAGACTGTGTGAAAAACGATATGTCTGTAAAAGGTGTGAATACTGAGACGACATCTGACAGGAAAGAATGGAAAAAGAAAACATGTTGTGCCGACCCTACTTAAGTGGGATAAGGGTAATGATGATGATGATGATATTCTTTACAGTATATATATTTTTTGCTTTTGAGTGATTAATTTTTATTTTAGTGTATTTAAGTGGGTTATTTTTGTGTTACGTTCAAGTTATCGTAACATAAAAAAATAGGTACTATGTGATTATTAAGTTCAAAATGGGAATTTTGCTGGCCTTATCCATTAACGTCAAAATAAATCGCGATCAAAAGCTAGTTTTAAAAAAAGTGAAACCTGCAATATTATCGAGGTAGTTTCTGGCGACGTCATCTAATTGTAAGACTTGTATGACAGGCGCAGTAGGCTTTGTTCTTGTTCGTCGCGCGAGCCGCACGGCCAACACCGTCGATAGAACGAACACAGCCACAAGAACCACGGCTCCGATAGATATGCCAACATCTTTTTCGATGATAACTGAAATATGAATGACATCATTGGTTAGGTCAGTGGTTAGCGTGTTCCGAAACTGTTTCCATCGACGTAGGTAGGTAGCTAGGTTCGATCCTTGTGTGAATGAATTGGAGTGTTCACTGAACGCCGTTCAGTAAAAGAGTTTGATGAAATCATAGCATGGATGGGTTTTTTCTAAGTCCGTATGGTTAGCTCCCATCCTCAAGTTGAAAATCTGTCCCAAGAACCTATAGCTATGTTCGCTGGAACAGCTGCACTTGTGAGTCAGAACCTCTCTAGCTGTAGCGTGTTTGGAATTTTGTTTGGAAGACCATAGAGTCATTTAATAACAGGTGAGATTGTTGTGCAACGCTAAGACCTATTAAGTATACAAAAATAATCGTTAGTCTTCTACAGTCAACTGTCTAAAAGAAATGAATATATCCATGTTTTATGATTCTAATCTACATTTTTAGACGACGTTGCTTAGTTTAACAATAGTACCTGGACGATCGAGCCTAGGTCGGTTCTTTAAAAAACTTTTTTAAATTAAAATAAACTATTAGGTTTGCCTCACAAAAATAAATTTTGCCAAAAAAAAATAAATTAAAAAGATATCTCTTTTGCTGCCACTCGGATTCGAACTGTGGTTAGATGAATTTTTGAAGCAGCCGATTTTCATCTGAGCTATTTTTGTTTTGATAGCAGCTGCGAAATTTAACTAATTAGATTAAATTAACTTAAATTTAAAATTAAAATTTAATTAAATTTCCCATATTCTAGCTATATTTTTTCATTGCCCGAAAACTCAGATAAAAAAGTTTTCTATGAATAAAATCTAGCTAGATCGATTTATCGTCCCCGAATCTACCTAAATACTAAGTTTCCCGGAAATATATGACGCAGTTTCCGAGATCCTGAATATATACAAATATAAAAATATACAAGAATTGTTCGTTTAAAGGTATTAGATAGATAGATAGATAGATATCGACAATACACATTTTCGTCAGTTCGGTGTTTATTAACATAAGATTTATAGTTTGCATGTAATAGGAGGAATAGTGGTCGCCCTTATTTTTGGTCAAATATAATGTGAAATCTCAAACAAGATCTCTTTACCAGAATGAAGACCTGCTTAGCACGAAAAAGTAAGGGTATCTGATTCTTTCTTTTGTTATTAAGTATTATTCGGAATTATTTGAATTAGAACGCTTCCTGTACCAGTATTATATTGCAAACCCTACCTTGAAATCGGAGCAGAAATTCTTGCGCTGTTGTCTTATGATATAAATTGAGTGGAAGGTGTTGTCTTTGCACTTCATACACTCTACCACCGTTATTTCAGTAAGCTAGCAATCAATCCCGACCTCATTTGATTGGGAAATAAACAAGCGAACAAGAAACTCACAATGCCACCATGGCGGAGACGCGGCTTGTAGGAGGTTTTCCGTCGGTCGTAACAACAAAGCCCTGGAACACCCGTATCGATTGCACGCCAGAGCCCCGGCTTCATCGCCAGCGCGTAGCTTCCCGATACCGGCACGAACGAGCCACGCTCCACTACCCTGGGCTAATGCTTGACTCGTTCCAAAGCCCATAGACGCTCGCTTATCCAGCACCAACGAAGCGTTACTTGTGGACATTCTCCACACAGACACTTCATAATAAGTTGCATTCTCAACTAAAAAGTAAGTTAAGAATGATTAGAGTTACAAGAACTACTGAGTGTATGATAATATATTGTATTAAGTATCCAAGGGTAGACTTGAATCGCTGGTAAATTAGATCATTCGTCAGTATTGTTGATCTTTGTCTGTGTGATTTCAAAGTTAATTTAGGAAGTGATATATAAAAGTATGTTAAGAATGTTTAGAGTTACAAGAATTGCTGTTTTTATTATAAAATTTTGGGTTCAATATTCAAGGGCAG
>JACEII010000006.1:4635539-4683085 GCA_014332785.1 Antheraea mylitta
TGCTGTTTTTATTATAAAATTTTGGGTTCAATATTCAAGGGCAGACTTGAATCATTGGTCAAGTAGTTCATCGGTCAGTAAGGTTGATATTTGTATGCGAGACGTCAAACATTGCGTTAGCTAGGAACAGATTTTTTTTTATTGAAGCACGACATAGTGACTGCACTATGCCTGATGTTAAGCATAGTACAAAAACATCAGCAACCACCGAGAGACAGATTATCCATCGCCGGTCGCCGCTGTCATGCCGGCCATAATGACGAAAGTCACCCGGTACTGGATATGCACAGGCTGATCCCGAAACGCGACGCGCAGAAGCGAGTCACTGTGATGGGCTTTTTCGCCGTATGCATGATGGTTGCGAACCAGTCGGGCTGTAAAACCCTACCCACCCCGCTTTCGCCATTGCCTCGTTCGGTATTCATCACGTGCAGGTGAGGCTGGCTTGAGTGTCTCAAGTCTTAAGATATTACTCGACACCCTTTACACCTTTAGAAGAGTACAAAGGTTTCAGATGAGCAGATCCTCAGGAACATAAGATTTAAATTTTAAAGAGATATAAATAACACTTTTCCATCACATCTCAAAGTATACTAATAAATAATATTCATATTATTCGAAAATACATTGTTTTGGATACAGTATAGGGCTTCGCGACCTTCGTTGGTATTGGGGTATTAAAATATAAACGATTAAAGGAAGTTAAAATGAGTTTATATTTTACACAGCTACTATTAGAAGAAGAGGTCACATCGTTTGCGATTAAAAAAAGCAATAATACTAATAATACGCACCAGGTAAACATCTCATATGAAATTCTCCGTATTCATAAGCAAGATCGCATTGCTGAGGTTGCTGTGGCCTTAAATGTTCCAAGCTAAAGGTTCGTTCACACGGTACGTCTTGGGAAGCTATGCCGTTGCTCGCTTCGCATGTAACCTTCAACGTGTCTGCTAACGGTCCAGTAATTTGATCCAAGGGAAGAAGTGGTGAACCGGTCGTTAACTGCTGAATGTCAAAGCCGGCAGGTTGGATGTGCCAGAAAAATGTATCTGGAGTCGGTAAAGCCCGTACGTTGCAACTTAATGTTTCTTTTATGAGTTTTATGCCGCGGTGAGCACACTCTGGTGGGTCTGGAAATAAAAAAAAATCGAGGTGACGTCATATAGCAATAAATAGAATTGGCGCTTTTTTTAAATAGTTCTCTATTTTTGAACTAGAGTAGATTAGTAGTAGTAGGGATTATAGAGTAAAATTAATTGGTTAGTTCATTCAGTTTTAAGATTAATTATGTATCTTATTCTTAAAACCATACGAAATATTATTTATATTGTTACATATTAGTAAGAAAAATATCTGACGCTCAGAAGAAAAAGAACTGAAGTAGGTAAATAAAGTCGTCATAGTCAGAGTCTAACCGAATCGTTTCTTTTTTATTATGAAGTATTTTAAAGTAGATATATACATGTTTTAAGTTCTTTAAATGAGCTAAAATTAATAGTTAATTGTCGACTATGTCAGTTAAAGCATTAAAGCACTGAGTATTTAAAATTCTATTGTTTTAGTAAATGACAATAAATGGGAACAATTATAAAAAAAATTAGGCCAGGTTACTTTAAAGATAAATGATTGAAAATTTACATTACAGAATTTAAAAGTAAATAATAATGTTTTCACTGTTTCCCGCTATGTACGTTTTGTACGTTTATCTTACTTATCCAGCTACCACAAATGAGAAAAGTACATGTCACTTAGTTAGAAATTAGATTTTGTGAGGAATGCAAATAAGCTTCTGCAAAATACATTCAAAATATGTAATAACAGTTCCCACACGAATACGACAAGATGGCGCTGGCTGCATAAACAGACGTCAGTGTTAAGTGCTAAGAATGATTTATCGTAAAGTACATAAAACTACAGTACTGTATAGATCTGTACTGTAGTGAAGTAATAGCTCTAAATGTTGTTTCTCTAGATTATATTTGTATTAATTGTATTTTTGTATTAGTTGTAATATTAAGTAAAAGAAAACTATTGTTTAAAATAAAACCTTACTCTGTCCAGAACAAGACAAAATCGTTTTTATTTCACTGTTTGGAAACAACGCAATAAATATTTCAACTTATATAAACTATATTCATTCAGGGATCCGAATGCCATCTATTGTTACTTTATGATATTAAAATAGAAACATTCAACATAACAGAAATAGTTTCAACATAATCGGTGTTTTTTTTTTTTCTCGAACTGACTACGCTATTGACCTGGTAGGATTTTTACAGCTTCACCGGACTACATACATAATCGGTGTTTGATTATGGAGTGTAGGGGTAAGGAGAATACATCTGTGTGTATGAAAAAGGTTTCGAAAAAATCCGTTAAATTAGAGTGGCGCTATAGTAGTAAGGGTTCATTGTTGTTCAGTTATTCCGAGAAGTTTATAAAAGTATACACACAAAAATCACTAAACGTGTTATTTAAGGTTTGTAAAAATTCACCACACTTCACGTTTTCTTACATCAGTTACATTAGGATATATTTAAAAGATTATTTTGGACTATCCATAAACTTTACTTGTGCTAGCTCCATTTTGGAGGATCTTGGAACTATGGTTTAGTACTCGAGTTGGATATTTTTTCAATATGCCTCTCATATGAAATAGTTCTCCTTACCTCCTTACTTCATACGGTGGTATACGAATTAGAACCGACGTTATCGGTCATAAAAAATACAGTTGTAAACTGTTTAAAACATTTAAAAAAAAAAAAATTACTTTTACTCACGAGTTACGGATGCCAAGGATATTTTGTTTTTCTCAATCATATCATGGAAATCGGAGGTTTGAATGTCTACTTACGGTCTAGTCTCAATAAGGATACCAATTTGCTAATGTATACAGGTATTTAAAAGAATAATTGACTGACTTCCAGGCATATCAACCCATACATCAAACTACTGGGTCTAGGAGATATGGATTGTTTTGATACTGAGTTAAAAAATTTTAGAAACTCAATTTCTATAAGAATACCCGTTGTACCGTGAAGACACACGATACAAGTAAAATTTTTGTATTGAAGAGAAATATTTTGTTTAAAGGATAAAACAAAAGCATCTAAAATAGTGACGTCACAAAATACATCATTACATAAAAATACACCAACTTGTATCAGATCAATAACGTCACAAGCTGTTGACATGGAAAGATCTTTACAGTTTCACCGAACTACTTTTAATGTAAAAGTAAAACAAGCAACAAATAGCTAACGTCTCCCCGGCGGTCACCCATCCAAGTACTGACCGCGCCCGACGTTGCTTAATTTCGGTGATCGGACAAGAACCGGTGTTTTCAAGGTGGTATGGACGTTGGCATCAAATGTTTTCTAACTACAGGTCTCAGATTAGTGACGTCATAAACATAATTAAATACATAAATATAATAGATGTTATACATACAGAATACAATAATGTCGATGCTCTCCGCCCTGGTTTCCCCGATACTGTTTGCAGCGGCACAGGAATATTGACCAGTAAGCTCCCGTGTAGCTTCCTCAACTAACAGTGTTTGGGTAAACGTGTTGTCACCCCACGCACCGCCTGGTTTTATTTCACTATCCTAAAAATATCAATTATTCATATATTCCAATAGGAAATTAAATACATTGATATTCCCAAAAGAAAATAAATAAAAATTAAAAAAAAAAATTGATAGTGTATAATTTGTGATGTTAATCAAACGGATGTAATCATGACAGAAAGAGAAGAGATGCAATACTAAGCATTTCGCATAGAAATGGTTATTCATCAATACATAACAATATATACGAGTACTCATTGTCACTTTGCTGCAGAGCCAAGCCACTAATATCATAGAATAGTAAAAGATCATCAGTAGTACGACAACTATCCTTAATATGTCATCTTGTAAAAAAAAAACTTTCATCTAGGATATGAGAAAGGAATTATAACATTTTACGTTACTTAAAAAGGTTTTTTTTCTCGAACTGACTACGCTATTAACCTAGCAAAGACTTAACAGCTTCAGCGGATTATACACTAAAAAAGGTTCTCCTATAATACTTATTATTATATTCTTTGAGGTTCTCTATCACATTGTACGGGTACGTAAATAGAACGCTACCTCGTGGTGAGTTCGAATACTGCTCAATAGATGTCACTGATGTTCCGAATTTAAAATGCAGCAACTAATTAACAGATGTCGCTATTTTTAAAAATATCTATTATGTAATACTAATTTAGTATTTCAATAATAATGCTTATACAAGGCAAAGTATATAGAAGTTGTTTTTTTCGTGTAAACTATTTTTTATAACGAGCTTAGGAAAAATAACTTAGTGATTTTATTCTAATATTTTTAACGAAATATTTTTCTAACCTATTTATTTTAAAGCAATTCTATTACGTTATTATGGTATATATTACATACATTATAATACCACATAAATTTTTCTACGGGAGGGTTCGCTCTGGCGTCGCATTCTAAATGCAGTGGATCAATCTCGACCACTTCGTTCAGCTTCCCATCACCCAGCTTTATTACTTCTATGATTGGACTAACTGAAAAATAAATTTAAAAAATGTTTCATATTTTAAATTTCTAAGCTCTTGAGAGTATGCATTTCCAAAAAAAGAAAATAGTAAATGAAGATTTAAAAAAACGTTTGATAATATTCACTGAATAGACACTGATTTGGTTTGTAGGAGATGCATTTTTTTCTATAGGCAAACAAACTATTAACCCCGGAGCAGTCGCGCAGGTGAGTTGCCAGCCTGTGTTTGTGGGAAATTGGGGAAAGAAAGGGGGGAGAGGAGAGCGACGGGAAGGGGAGGCAGGCCTCTTTCGCTCTCACTGACAGAACGAAACGCAGCAATGCAATCACTGTTACTTCACGTCGGTTTTCTGTGAGAGGATACCGGGTGGTACCACAGGCGAGCCAGTAATAGCTTCAGCGTGGCTCTACCACCTATAAACCTTGTGTTTTTGAGTCTATATTTTGTAATATTTTTAGTATTTTACGTAATATAGTTCGGTTATTGTGCACAAGTGAAGTGGATAAGGAATAATACCAAGGAGCAGGAATTTTGAGATGCCACAACCTTCATGGAAAATTCTAAAAAGAGAGCCACCATCTTGTTTGAACACTGACACATTATCACAAGACGCTTGTAATTTTATATTTACTCGTCAATAGCAGCAATAATCTAGAAGATTGGTTGCCAAAGAGATAATTAAAAAATACTTACAAGTGACGTTAAGAACGATGACGTCAGCTTTGGATCCCCTACTTGGCGCCATAACAGGGTTAGTTGCTACGCACGCCAATGTTGTCCCATTGTCTCCTACGTTGGGATTTAGTTCTAAATATGATACCGCAGTAGCGGTAGCGTCGTTCCAAGTCTGTGAATAAAAAAGGTTATTTGGTGATTTTTTTTTTCTTTCTCAGTTATTTGAGTACAAGGTTTACTTTTTAAACCTCATGTCTTAAAGTACCTCGATATAATTTTTGTACGTATGTGTAAGTATGTATTAGTTTACATTACTTTATTTTATCAAAAAAAAATCCATTTTAATTATGAATAGGCGAAGATAAATCAGTTCAGTATCTTTTTCTCTTCATTTTATCAACCGATGAGGTTTATTGTTATGAATAAAAAAAATGGACACAATTATTTTTATTTTGTAAAACGTACACACATAAAAAGCTTAAAAAAAACATAAATAACTACTACGAACAATTATTAGTTCTCCTGAAAACTCGACAAACTTCATGATGCCGATTTAGATCTCAAAGTGCGCGCGGATCGTAAAAATTGACTCTCATCATTGCCCTCAGACGTATCAAAAGAAGTATAACTTCAAAAAAATCCCTCAATAATATTTAAACTGAAATAAAAAATAAATTGAGCCGTCATGGGACGCCTGGCAGATGTAAAACATCGAAATTGTTTTGTATATACCTGATTGCTAAACTGCGTGAGATGGCGATGATGCAGGTACCAGGAGATTTCGGGTTGCGGGTGCGATCCACGCGCAGTGCACTTCGCTATAGCTGGTTTACCAACTTGTAGGACACCGTCACTTGTACCCGATACCCAGTGTATCGAAACGTTGTACGCAGGTACTGAAACGTGACGTCGGAAACTTTTAATTTAAAATGGTCAATATTCTAAACCTAAAGAGGACAATCACTCAAGTGTAATTATCGAAACACATGTACATGCGTTTGGCGCTAGAATTTTAATGCTATAGCTAGCCAAGTGAGCTTAGAAAAAGCCCTACCATCATGCTGTGGCCTTAATACGATGTTTTCCCTTAACTCATCCGCAAGTATTTGAACCTGCATCGATAGACGCGGTGTCCCAACACACTATCAAATTAGCCACAATCGTTTAAAACGACATGTATTTAAACGAGAGAGTAGTATTCCTAGGTTTCTTTCTAGACCTTAAGATTATACAGTTACAATCTATCTCTGTTTAGGACAAAAAAGCACGTAATCTTAATGTCGATTACAAAGAATTGTAATTGTAGGGACCACAATATAATTTCCTCAGTTGCAAAATATAGAGTTTGCAATTTTATATTTTGAAATATTCCGTAAACATAACGCTATAATTGATTAATACTCGATTCATAGAGCAACTAATTTTATATCATCCTATTATGGTAACATATCATATACGGCTATTACTGATCTTCATAAATAAGTAGATATTCACAAAGGAGTTATTACTACTGTGAGAAATAATGAAATTGATAGTATATACTTACAATAAAGTTCAATTTCTAAGCTAGCCACAATTGGAGGAGTCAATTGAGTATTTGAAGCTTTACAGGAAAGTGTAGCTGCATTCTCCCTTGATAGTGCGAGATAGAGCTCATTCTCCCTTACTTGAGGGATGTCGCTGTCACTGTCCGACACATCTACTAGAGTTTCACCAGACCACCAGCTGATGCGCGGCGGAGGGCGACCTACCAAGATGGAACAAGATTATATTACAGTCCTCCTTCAAAAATCAGGTAACATTGATTGCCTCAAAAAGGAGTTAAATTATTAGAATTGTCTCAGTGTTTTTATTCTTTATATGCAGATAAAATTGGTTATCTGTAGGGTTTCTTAATGACTGAGTTAGCCATTACCGAAATTTAATAAAATGATGGGATTTATAAAAACTCCTCAGTGTCTTAAAATTTTAGAATATAGCTTATTATTTTAGGAAAAAAATCGAAATATACCTAATCGTTTTTTGCAGCAGGACGGTAAGAGATAAGTGTTAGACATTTTGCAATTTAACATCAAATATTACTATTATAAGTAATACCTAAGAAGTATTTTAGACGGACTAAATTATAAATTCAAGAGTACATGATAATCATAATAGTATAGTAGAGTTAAGAATAGTAGAACCTGTGCAAGATTCTACAACAGGACTGCCGCTATAGCTATCCGTATCTGTTGCAAAACAGTTATGTCTGCACTCCGGTATTCTAGTCAGAATGGTGTAATTATTGGTAATATGTACCAGCATTCGGGGTCCTAGTCCTCAGAATTAGTAAACTAATTGGCTTCAGTACTACGATCCTTTTGAACCTGTACTGTATCAGTACGCTGCAGTAACCGCTTAATATTAGGTAAAGTTTAGTTGTTGGCCATTTTATAAAAAATAATACTTTATAACAATGCTCTTATGCATTAGTAAATGATAAATGAATGGAAATGCTCAAATAACGCAAAAGAGTTCAGTAAATTACAAATAAGGTTATTCTCAGTAAAACTGCAACAAGGAGTATAGACAAAGGTTGATATAGCCACGCTAAAGCTATTACTGGTTTCAGCATGACTGGGTCGGTTAGACCGGGTTAGGACCACCCTCTCGCAGAAAACCGACGTGAAGTAACAGTGCTTGCATTGTTGCGATTAGTTCGGTCAGTGAGAGCGCCGGAGGCCCACCGCTCCTCACCCCTCCCTTCCTCCTCCCATTCTCCACTCTCCTCCAACACAGGCTGGCAACGCACTTGCGACTCCTCTGGTGTAGCAAGTTTCTATGGACGGTGGTGATTACTTAACATCACAAAAAATACATACATTCATATAAACTAAAGTATAAATCAGGATACAAACCTCCAATAACCAAGCAACGCAGAACGAGCGTGTCTCTGTCGTGATATGGTCCAACTTTATCTGTTACTTTGTTGTTCAGCTCATCCATAAAAAAGGGTGGACTTGGAAGCACTAGAATTTAAAAAGTATGTATTGATATTTCACTTATTTACTTTATTTATACTAATATTATAAAGAGGTAAAGTTTTTGAGTGTGTGACGTTGTGACTTTGTACGGAGTAATCTCAGCAACTACTGGTCCGATTTGAAAAATTCTTTCCATGTTATATAGCTCATTTATCGATCATGGTTATAGGCTATATATAATCACGCTAAGATCAATAGGAGCGGAGCACCAATGAAGAATGTTTAAAAAACAGGGGGTTTGTTTCCTCGTGAGAGCTTCCGCTGGGTGTTAGCGTTAGCCCAAAGTTTCCATTCAACGCGTACGAAGTCGCGGGCAGATGCTAATTGCAAATATAGGTTTAAGATGAAGTCCAAACGTTTCTAGTTCATTCAAATGATTTGTCAACATTTAAGACTAATAACAACATATATCTTATCTAAATAACAAACATTTTATTACATTTTTATGACTGTTTTTAATTGCTTAATTGAAGATAGTTAGTGAGGTATTTGTTAATGTTACATGAATACCGTATTAAAAAGGTTTTACATAACATAGTTTCCACATAGAAAATAACCTATGCGTGATTGCGATACCGTTATCAGAATAAAATATTTACGTGGTTTTTGTTTGCTTTTAATTAATCTGTTCAATCAATGTCAATTATATTGCATCTTAAAAATATTAAATCGATGTTCCACGACTATAATTACAATGATGATCATTATTTATGGATATAACCACGAAGAGTAAGTAATATGGTTCTTCAATTCTACAATGAAGTGCGTGATAAGTTTGCTGACACTGATGTTATGATTATTGATGATAGTAATAATACGCTTACTATTTATGTTTGAAAACGATGACAATCTTGATATTCTTGTATCTTTATAGCGTCTTTTTCGTCTGTTTGCTTAACAGTTGATCACAATCTCGCGTCATGTGGAGTGACTATCTACTATAATAATAGCTATACCTTTTTGAGGTTTCGCTCTCAACTGCAACTTCAGCTACCTATAGATCCTCTGTGGTAGTTTTTTAACTTCTAGCCGAACATAGAAGGATTTAGAATATATCCTACTAAAGTTCTAGTGGTTTTCCAAGTACACTATCATCACCTCAAACAACCCTGATGAGTTCCTATATGCTTCCATTCCACATATCATCTATTTCATATATCCACAGTACACAAACTGTTTTTTTGATTGGAATCATCTATAGGCAGAGGTTTACCTGATTGTTGGCGTGACGACGCAAAACACGAACATTGCACTATTAACGAAATACTCAAAAACATTTGCAACCCTATCTTGTAGGCCACTTATTCTACTAGTGTTACGTGGCACGCGCCGACGACCTAGCACCCTTTGATGAATTGCTAAACACACCGCGCCAGTGCCTAGTTGAATTTTATAAAAATGGATATTTATGTAATAAAATAAATAAACAGTAATTATTTTCGCGAACTAATTTGTAATTTTTTTAGCTTTATCTTTTCATCATGCCATAACTGATTCCTGTCGTAATCTGTTTTTTATGTTTCACATCTGCCTGGCGTCCCGTAACGGCTCAATTTTTTATTTATTTAATCGTATGGCTATCTAGTTTCAGTATCCATCTTTTATTATCTTCGCTTGATTGATTACTCTATTTATTGCTACGAAGTTCAATTTATGTGGAACCGTGTAGTACCCAAAAATTTGGAACTCTTTAACACCACCACCCGGGAGCACGTGCAGGGGAATGAGACGACGGACGGGGGACGCGAGTGATATCAGAACCCAAAAAACACTTTACTTATACTAATGACGATATCAATTTGCTATTTTCGTTTAAAATGGACAGTTGATTCGTCATATCCATACAATCCATTATAAAATAAAAACATACAATGAAATTTGTTTATACAATAAGCAATGATAAAAGTGAAATCACAAAATATTTTACGGCCAACGTCGACGCAAAGCGATCGCTCAGTTCTACTACGGAATCCATGAAAATAAACTGGCAGTCAAAATGATGGATGCAGTGCGAACGGTGTACCCCGCACCACGTACCGATTTAAGCCAGGTGCTGTATTTAGGTAGCCTCTGTCTATTTTTCTTATAACAGATTCGTTTCTAATTTACCTAGTCACTGACTGCATTTAGAATAAGAACAGAAAAACATTTTTGATCCTCGTCTACGGATAAAATTATTCATATACTAATTGAATACATTTATACTAATACTAGCTGTTTTTTTTTTTAATTGTATTAAAGAATTATAAAATTGTGAGACTATGTACAATTATAGAAATGCTCTTTAAAAATAATTGTAAGTACGATACGCACGCCGCTTACATTAATAGGTAATGTGTACATTAGTTATATATATACTAACAGTCTGTCAAATGAGGTTTATCATCAGCAGCGTATTTGGAACCTTACCCCACCATATAACTACCTCAGTGCTCCCTTACACTGTGTTAAGACACGAATGAAACAATTACTTAAAATGTTATTATAAAGATTTACATCTACACTACATTTAATATACGTGTCTATTGTAAAAAAGATTTTGTGACTATAAAAAATAAACGCTTTTCGGTTCCGCAAGAAATTGTATAATGGAGCTGTTTACGTAATAAATTAATGGTCTAAGATCTTGTTAGGAAGACCTCGTCTATCTTCAAAGTTACTAATAATTATAATGACGAATTGTAATCAATAAGTTGATAATTATATCTCTAATTAAAAATAAAGAATGAGTTAAAATCTTACTAAATTTCATACAGACAAAGTCACGGTTAACAGCTAGTCTAAAATAGATTTTTTTTTTTTTTTTCTCGAACTGACTACGCTATTGACCTAGCAAGGTCTTAACAGCTTCACCGGACTACTAAGGCGAGCGCTTAAGGCACTCAGCCGATTTTATAATGGTAACTAGCTCAAGGGTGCACGGCACACCTCGGCTTGGCTGTTACCCGTTGCATGCAAAAATCGCGACCTAACTTAGCTAACCTAGCTAACTATTCATATATGTTTGAGTTGTTGAAACGTATATGAGTACCAGCATATCCGCCTCAACAACTCCTCCATATATTTTTATCGGAAAATTAGGAGAGTTTTTCAGTTCGATAAGGGAAAAATCTTTCACAAAATAACCCTTCCACAAGATGTGTAGCGTGTAGGCGTGCACGTGTGTGGAGGTGATCGTGTAGTGTTGTAGCAGTGATGTATGGGTGTGTCACCGTATCGCGCAAGCAACGCACTCAAGGGCTCCCTACCGAGGGATCGAACCTAGGCTTGAGCCGCTGCCGTGGGAGGCCTAATCGGGTGTGCGGGAGCGAAGTTAACCCCCAGACCGCGGCGGCGCGATCTGTGGTTACGCGGGCGTGGGCGTGAGCACGCTCTGTTACGTGGGACAGGCTGGTACTGATCGTTCGCTGACGTGATATCGTCGGGCGGGTCGATAAAAATGTGTCGCGGACGTCTTTTATAACGCCCGGCGTTGGGCACGGGTTCGTAGTTCGCGGCGGATACCACTAACGGACTGGGATGAATCGCGGCTCGCTCGAAATAGCTAGTAGAGAGTGATTTAATATACGCCCAGATGGACGGCACCTCCAGGTCCCTGTGGAGATCCGCCTTCCGGACGAACCAAGGAGCACCGGTGATTTTACGCAGAGCCCGGGTCTGCAAAACCTGTAGCATATCTAGCTTCCTCGCGTGGGCGAAAACCGGACAACTATACGTCATTACCGGACGAATACAGACTTTATATAATGTGAGCTTATGTCTGAGGGACAGTTTGCTCTTCTGACAGAGTAAATAATGGAGGCGACCCAAGACCATAGCGGCTTTGTTTCGCACTCTCTTAATGTGGGAATCGAATGTTAAATGTCGATCTAAAGTGACGCCGAGATACTTGACCTCGGTGGTCCAAGGTATCTCGGAATCGTATAGCCTTATGGGCTTTAGCTTGTTCGCGCGATACCTAGGATCGAAGAGTATCGCGGTACTCTTATCGGGGTTAATACCTATGCGCCATCGAAGAAACCAATCACCGAGTGTGCTAACGGCTTTTTCGATGCGATCTCTAAGTCTACTCGGCTGCCAGCCAGAGGCGTAGATGACTGTATCATCAGCATAACAACCTACCTCGACTCCCGGGAGCTTAGGTAGGTCACTGATGAACAGGTTGAAGAGGGTGGGCGCGAGAATTGAGCCTTGCGGCACACCTGAGCGTATCGGACGGGGCGATGAGAGTTCGCCGTCAACTCTAAAACGGAAGGTTCTATCGGCTAGATAATCGCGGAGGATGTGAACTAACCTATCGGGTATGCCGGCTTGATTTAACTTGAATATGAGCCCTTCGTGCCAGACCTTATCGAAGGCCTTGGCGACGTCGAAAAATACTGCTATTGTACGTTTCGGATTAGTGTTTTTCACGGGCGGATCCGGCTCCGGATGCGGATCTTTATTGAAATTAGAAAGGATGTACTCCGTGAGGCGGAGTACTTGATCCGGACAAGAGTGTTTGGCGCGAAATCCAAACTGCTCGGGTGGAATTAAACTTTGCTCGTTAATTGTGACCTGGAGACGGTTCAGAAGGAGCCGCTCGTAAAGTTTCCCTAGTGTATCAAGCAAACTAATCGGGCGATAGCTATCGGGAAGCGTAGCTTTCTTGCCGGGCTTGTGAATCCCTATCACTACGGCCCTCTTCCAGACGGCTGGAAAATGACCCTGGGACATGGCCGCATTGAAGATGCAGACCAATAGAGCTATGATGCGGTCAGGAAGGAGCTTCAAAACCTCGTTCCTGATCCCATCGGGACCTGGGGACTTCCTAGGTTTGAGACGCTTGATGGCGGCCGAGACTTCGTCAAACGTTATCGGGGTTAGGGTATCCGCCGGAGGAGACGCGAGTGCATGCTCTACAGCTGTTACGATGGACTCTATTATGGAAGGGTCAGTATTATTAGTGTTTGGCGAACACTGTTTTTCTAAACTCGCGGCGAGACATTCTGCTTTGTCAGTGTTATCGAACGCGGGAGGCAACCCGGGGCCTCTGTCGAGAGGGGGCATAGGAATGACCGTATCGGACTTGAACTTACGCGCGAGAGTCCAGAATGCCAGGTGAGAAGGCTGGAGATCCTCCAGAAACCTGTCCCACCTGTCACCCCGGATCTCAGAAATGCGAGACTTGACTGCTTTACGTAAAACACGTAAGCGTTCGCGGTTCTCAGCGGTCGGGTAAGCGTCGTGGGCACGAGTCGCGGCGTTCTTTTCCGTGATCAATGCTCTCACGTCATCAGGGAGTATAAAACGGCGTTCGTTCGCCGCTTGTACCTCTTTCGAGGTCTCCCTGACGGCGGTCTGGAGATAATCAACCAGGGAATCGATGGCCGAATCCGCGTCGGCTTTAGACACTAACACGTCCGGAATTCTATCTAAACTGTTGGGCGACGGACTATTTTTAAAGTATTCGCTAAGTTTCGCGTAATCGGCCACTCTGATCGGCGTCGGGCTGAAGTCAGAGTTATGTCCTAACTGTAATAGAACCGGGCGATGATCCGAGTCGAGTTCGTGTATGACTGATATGAGTCGTACAGGAAGCACGACATTTTTCAGCAGAGCTACATCTAAAACTGACGGTCGGCAGTTGTCCTGATAATGCGTGGGTTCCGGAGGGGCTATGACGTCAAAAGCGAGCACCCTACCTAGTTTGTCGAGTATCCTCCCGTTACGAGAAGTACACGGACTGTTCCAGATAACATTCCCGCAATTGAGGTCCCCAGCTATAATGACCGAGTCACCTAAGTCGAGCAGTGCCTGCAAATCGGATCTGAGTAGTTCTTTGCTCGGTGACAGATACGCGGAGACAAGAATAATATCAGAGTGGCCAGTCATCGCGACGCGGCATACTGACGCTTCCATATGAGTAAGCGCGGGCGGGTCTAACGGCATACAATACAGCGACCGCCTAAAATAAATTAATGTGCCACCCCCGCGGGCGACACGGTCGTTTCTAACTATGCAGTAATTCGCGATTCTCGGATTACGCATGCTCGGTTTTAACATCGTTTCCTGGATGAGGAAAACGTCAATCTGTCTATCGCGTAAAAAGTCAGCTACTAGATCGCGCTGTGTCCGTAGGGATCTCGCGTTAAAAAACGAGAGGCAAAGACCGCGAGGTTTTACTTTATTCATTCCCGGGAATTTATAACTAATATTTGGGCGACTGTGAACGGACGAGGCGCTGTACGGTGGCTCCGATAGCCGGAAAGCGCGCTAGAGCTTTAATGAGTTGTACCCCGTGGGGGTTCTCCTCTACCAGGGCGTAGAAGGCGAGCACCTCCTGCATGTCGTGCTCTATAAGAAGTTGCTCCATCCAGTCAAGCTTCCCCTCGAGAGAAGAAGATGAAGGAGCCTGGGTTGCCTTAGGTGGCGGCGCCAGAGGCCTTGAAGAGGCCTGAGGCTGGGGTCTGGGAGCCCAGGGGGCCATAGGGGCCCGCCCGGGTTGGGCCGCGCGCGGCACAGAGGGTGGCGAGCGTGGTGTAGGTGCGGGCGCTACCGGGGCGCGGGAAGCGCCCGGCAGGCCCGGGAAGGCCTCCACGGACATGAGAGGTGGAGGCGGGCGGCGGGCGGCGGGTGCAGACGCCCTGGGCGCCTGCCTCGCCTGACGAGGGCGTTGTGTGCGCGGCGCGCGGGGACATCCGCGATAGTTCGCGGGGTGACCCGCGTTACCGCAGAGCACACAACTGGGAGGGTCGGGAGTGCCAGGAGCGCGCTCGCACTCCTTTGTGGCGTGGTCACCCAGGCACTTGACGCACCTGGGGCGAAGATGGCAGTTCTTCGCGGAGTGGCCATATCTCTGGCAGTTATGACACTGCGAAGGAATGTGGGTCTTGCGTGGAGGCTCAACGGTGATCCCGTTGAGGCCACACACAGACGTGAGAGAAAAAATGGCCTTGCCCTCCTGCGACCGGTCGAGGATGGCCAGAACCATGTTGTAAGGGGCGCGAGTGCTTGGACGGTACATACGGTGTACCTCGCGGACTGGATAGTTCTTCTCCTTAAGGGAGAGGGTAACTTCCTCGACCGAGATTTCGGCCGGGACTCGGCGTAACACGACACGCAGGAGGCGCTCGTCTTCTAACGCGTACGTAAAATAAGCGAGTTTCATCTCGGTGAGGAATCGGATTAATGCGCGGTGATCGTCCGACGTGGGACATTTAACGCGAATGCCCGCCGGAGTGCTGAGTGCATTCGTGTAGTTAATACTTCGCGATTTTAAGCTATTAGAAATGGCGGTCCATTTCGATTTGTCCTGTATCGTAACAGGCGGCGGCGGACGCGGCTTCCTAGTTGCGGAACCCTGAGTGAGCGAGACGGAGCTATTGCTATTTTGACTCGCGTTCGGCTTACGCGGCGGTGTAGCCGAGGTCGACGGTACGCGAGCGCCATCTATATTGGCGACTTTTTGTGGGCCAACGGAACCCGAATCCGTCGGGCTGGCCGTACGACGCTTTTTATGTGAGACGGTTGTATACCCGTCTTTATCTAATTGCGCAGAAGGCGCAGGAATCGCGGTCGCGGTCGGCTTGGCGGACGCCGTTACGTCTAGCTCCATCTCGGAGCCGGTCTCCGGGCTGGAGCTCGATATCGGGGCCTCAAGTAGGCCTTTATCGCGCGCATTGAGAGGGAGTTGCGGCGATAGAGTCGCGAAAGAGTTCGCGGTCGGGATATTAAGCGCGAAACGGCCCTCGGCGGCCTGCGACATAACATTGTTGTAAATTGAATTTACAATCTCCTGATCTAAACCGCTCTCGAGGAGATTTATGCGAAAATAATCGGTTACAGCTAATGGATCCATCGCGGTGGTTCGAGGAAAGGGAGGGGCCGCGAAACAACCTCCCTGCCTTAAGGGCAGGGGGGCACGCCAAACGGTAAGCTACGGGACTATATCGAGTCCGGGCCAAGAGAACTGTTTAAAACCAAACAAAGCGAAAGCACAAAATAAATAAATGAGTGGGCGAGACAGAGGACCATGTATGTGAATAAAATACTATAAAATAAGTAAATAATGGTTAAATAAATAGTAATAAATAGGTACTTACATATATACGGAGGCACAGAAATATATTACTTTATCACTGAATAGATAAAAATTAACGAAATATATGAGGAAATAAATAGATAATTAAACAAATAAATAATAGTTGGTAAGATATTTAAGAATAAGGAATAGAAAAATGAGTATATAAATAAACGGGTAAATATATAAATAAGGGAATGTCTCACTCACTCAGGTAGATGTTTCACACGTGCGGCACAGCTGTGTCGAATTAATATCAAACACAAAGCACAACGAAGCACGAAAAACAACGGGTCGTCACTAATCTGCGAGTACCGAAGTCGAAAACAAAAGAAATCTGGCAGATGCGTTCGCCGTCAAGGCTGGGCATCGAGTCATCTGGCGCGCAAATGCGTGCGTTCAGCGCGTTTGACGGATCGCAATTCGAAAATATTTCGAAAAATAACGGTCACTTTACTGAGCGCGAGCGTACGTCCGAAGCGTGCGGCGACACAAATCGGACTCCTCTAAAATAGAATAACTTTAATTACTTTTTATAAGATTCGCTGTCTACCAGTGAAAGTCCCGTGAAAGTCGGTCTAACCGTTTTGGAGATGGTAATGCGGGTAAAGTCACGGTTAATAGCAAGTATACATTAAAATTGCTCGAATTACTTTTTATATAGTCAGCCATGCGCTAATGAAAATTTTGTGAAGGTCAATCTAACCGTTTTGGAGATAGTACTGCGGAAGAAGCCATGGTTAACAGTTAGTATGAACTAAAATTTCTTGAATTAATTTTTATAAAGTCAGCTATTGGCCAATGAAAGTTTTGTGAAGATGGGTCTAACCGTTTTAGAGATAGTACAGCGGATGAAGCCATGGTTAAAAGCTAGTATAAATTAAAGTTACTTGAAATACTTTTTATAAAATCAGCTATCCACCAATAAAGTTTATTGAAGATCGGTCAAACTGTTTTAGAGATAGTACTGCGGGTAAAGCCACGGTTAACAGCTAGTCTAAATTAACATACATGAAATTACTTTTTATGATATCTGCTATCTATTGGTTACAGTTTTGTGAAAGTCGGTCCATCCGTTTTGGAGATAGCATTGCAGACGAAGCCGCGGTTAAAACTTAGTCTAATTTAGAGTAACCTATGTCACCCGCTGTAACTTCAGCTATCTGCCAGTGAAATTTCCACCAAAATCGGTCCAGCCGTTTCGGAGATTACCCGGAACAAACAGACAGACCGACCGACAAAAATTTTAAAAATTGCAATTTTGTTATCAGTAGCGTGTATGAACATACCCAATTAATGAAAAATTTTTATTTCGCTGTTACATACAGACACTTCATTTTTATTATATGTATAGATTACAAAGAGGTAAAGTTTGTTAGGTTGAAGGGGGTAATATATGGATCTACTAAACCAATTTTGAAAATTATCTTACTAATACAAAGCTAGATTTTTGTAAGTGCTATAGTGCTATATTAATCCGGAAACTGAAAAGAATTTTTTGTGTTAATCTAATTTACAAAGTAAGTCGGAGAAAAAAACTGTCAAACGAAAAGGTTTCTTACGAACGCTGCCTTAACGATGAGAGATATATGATTGAGTTCTAGTAAAAAGTTTATAGAGCTTGATAATGCCTACAAAAAAGTCAACGACACCATACATTTGACTTTTATATTTAACTCACAAAAAGTAGTTATTTAAAATAAAAATAAAAAATTTAAATAAATACATAGCACTCAATAATATAACCAATATATATAAAATTGTTTCCCGCCCAACGTAGTGGGTACGAGACAGCTAGTAAAAAAAAAAATTGACGAGGCTATTAATTTACTTTAAAATTATAACTGCTCCAAGGTCACCAAAAAGGTTAAAGCAAGCTACTTCGGCTTGAAGAGGACGACTTAGTTAACATAATCAGCCGATTTCAAGCGTTTCTTTTTTATGACAGATAAAAATCACTATGCCTACAAATGTAGGGTGCCTCATTTGCATTGTATATTAGTTAGAACTTCCCTTTCGAATTTTTAAGCATATTTCAGTTTGTTCCGGCAGCTACATCTGATAGCTAATTCTTTTACTAGGCTAATATTTTCCACTTTCATTGGTATAAGAGTGTAGGTATTTAAAAAAAAAGAATATTTATAGAAACAAAATATCATTTGACGAATGTATGTATGTACACGTATCAACTTCAGAACGATAACACATATATAAAAAAATATTGTCCTGATTGACGGTCCATTGTCTAGTTGCCATTTTATTTAATTACACGGTACTACTGTAAGGAAAGAATTGGTATTATATTTTTCATTGTTGCATCCGAGCGAAACCAATATATAAACGCGAAATTAATATTTATGAAAATATTTTAAACTTTTTTATTGCTTCCAATGTATCCAAAGAATTCGTGAATGAAACCTTCGTAATTGATACGAGCACGATTCATTAGGTTTGATCAAGGTCACCGACTAAGAACTATAAAAAAATTGGTTATCTGTAACCTCGGTTACAAGACGAACGCTTAAGTCGATCGCGTCTTTTCGCGCTCTGCTTACACGCTCGGCTCAGGCGGAACGTGACAATGAGCCATGCTTATTCATGCGTGCCGCCGGCGTTCATCAATTTATGCGACGTTATCACGTCAAAAAAAAACATTCAATATACCTCTACATTTAAACAAATAAATATAATAGTCTATAAATTTATACACAAGTACGAACAATATGGCTAAATAGTCTCATTAAGAAAACATACACGTCGTACGTTATTGTAGCATAATTTGTAGCATAATTGATACCTTATTGTTTTTCCGATATAGAATATTTATGAAAATAGGGTTTCGGTTACTTATATTTGTGAGATTTATTAAGGTAACGCACGTATCCTGTTGCTCATTTTATTATACAATAGAAAATAATTGCGAATATTATCTGTATGTAATATTATTATATGTGAAAATATATCTGCTTATCTTTTTATCTTTTCTAGTTTAAACTTCTGAATCTATCAAAGTATTTTTTTATAATGATAGTGTATGAAACAAAATACATCCAGGCTCTAGTAAAGCTGTTTATATAATTCCATGAATGATTAATGTAAATTAATGCAATACATGAACTATAATATCAAAGGTACAATCGAGTATGTTTCTTATGTGATATATATGTACTTATTATATATTTCGCATAACTATAGTGTATAGTCTATTAACAGGATACGAATAAATTATGTATTATTTTGGTAGTACCTAGTACTCGTGTATTTAAAGAAGTTTTAAGTTCGAAGTATAAATTTACTCAAATGAATTTGTCCAATATGGATGACTTCTGTGATAAGTGATACCTGGTGTATTTAGATAAACCTTGAATTTATGAGTACTAATATTTAACGTTATATTTGTATGAATTTAAAAAAAGTCTCACCGACAACTGTCAAATTAATTCCAGTATTCCTTGTCGGCGATAGTCGGAAGTCAACCCTGCAATGGTATAAAGCTTGATCGTCTTCACTGAGTGAGGTAATTGTGATAGCGCTGGGTTGAACGTGTAGGTCTGACGTCAGTCTATTGCTCGTGTTGAAAGCCGAGTCTGACCACTCTCTATCCGGAGCTTCGAAGCTGTCAATAGAGTGGTGTTTCATTTTCAACCATAATACTATACATGGAGAGTATAAAATTGTCTGCATAATTATATGAATATTTTTTGCTCGAAACAATTGGTTAAATTTGTTGTGTAATCGGTTTAGAATAGAATATAGAATAACAAGTACTTTACTTCTTGTCTGAAAGTGACAGTAGCCAACTGCAATTCCTAACCAAATCTAATTTGAATAAATTGGTTATTTGATTAACTTCAAGTTTTCCTCGTATTAACTTTAAACTTACGTCACAACATTATATTATAAACAAATTTACTAAACTTATTACTTGATAAAATTATAAAACAACAAATTAATTGAGTACACAGGTCTTAGTTTTAGTCTCCGAGTATCAAATATAAGTGTATGTATAATATAATAAATAACTATGTATAAGCGTTTGACCATATAAAACGACTTGCGATAAATACTTCAAAAAGCGGTTAATTGAAAAAAGTTTATCTAAATATGTGTTCTCACCTGTAAATGGGTACGTCGTTTTTATACCACACTAAAACCATAAACTCGTCATCTGCTGAAACCGGTGTTGTATCACAGAGCAAAGTTGTATTACCGCCTTCCAAAGCTTCTTTGTGTGATAAAGGACCTAAGGATTGAAAAAAATAACATTAAATATTTTGTCTCTGTGTGATAAAGGACCTAAGGATTGAAAAAATAACATTAAATATTTTGTCTAAAGCTGCGTATATGTTGAATAATTCTGTAGCGTTTTATATTGACTGACGTTTTTATAAACATGAACCAATTAGTTGATAGTAGTTATATTGTAAGTAGTTAGTTTTGTTGTAATCCGCGAGGGCAACTCCTGTTCCCCCACGCCTAAGCATCGTTTTCTTTAACATACCACTTGAGGGCACCTGTGTTCCTGTCGCCATAATTATTATCGTGTGCGCCATGCCTTTATACAAGATCGCTCTGTGTCGCGAATAAGTAAGTAACCCACGCCGCGAGTAAAAATACCTATGTTTTGTGACCCGCGTATGGACCGGATACGGACACAATATAGCGATTATTCGGAGCTGAGAAATAAGTTTCTCCATCGCAGTAGCACTGATAACAGCGATCGGACGTACACCTGCCAAGTAAGTATGTATGTTTCCTCTTTCCCAGCTCAATTGATTGTAACTTTTGAATCCTGCGATTGAGCGTGTAATCCTTATATCCTTGCCTACGCAGAACGCTAACATTGTAACACCGGTACAGTCCACATCTCTCCCTATATTAATCGCAATCAATGGAAGTGAGGAAACAAGTAATTTGACCACATTTGACAAACTATTTCATCAAGTTGATATTAGCCTTTGTGATTTGTCACACGTTCAATATTAAATTGGAATACTCTGAATCACACTAGTTGGTACATATCTCAGTACAAGTACCTTGTACAATTGATCTAATCATACGACTTCATTTATTTAAAGTGACAGGAACAGACGAAATTAATAAGGCCCTGAAAATGTAGTAGGTACATCTGTAGAGTTGTAATTTAGTATATGGTTGCCAGGAATGCTTTACGATTTTGGTCAGCCATGGACTAGATATGAATATTTGAGCGGATGGTTTATTATACCTACTAACTTTATTAGTAAGAACCAGTAGAATTTAATATACGATCTACTGAGACAACATAGTAGTATATATCTTTTATACAGAGTAATGGTAGGTTTAAATTCCTTCCCTAAGATTCCCTAAAAATTATACGATATCTTAATTCCGATATTGGTTTATTATATTTGTTAGCACTTTGTTGTAATGGTTAGTGGTTACTGAGATATGATGAGCACCTTAAAATTTAGACTAGATGAGTTTGTATATTCTTATATTTGTAAGGCGGTAGTGGAAAGACTTAAACTTAATGATGCGAGTTGTTTATCTATTATTAGCTAATTTCAAGAAGAATTGCTGTAACATAGACGGACGGTCGTCGATCATTAATTCGATATCAGTTCAGAACAGGAAGGTTTATAGGTGGTAGAGCCACACTGAAGCTATTACTGGTTTTAGCTTGAATGGTTCGGCTCGACCGGGGTAGTATCACCCTCTCACAAAAAACCTGCATTGTTGCAAACTGCAAACTTGCATTGTTGCATTTTGTTTGGTCAGTAAAAGCGCCGGAAGACCATCTCCCCCCTCCTCCCTCTCATCTCCTCTACTTCCCCTTCCCTATTCCCACCTCCCAATACAAGCTGGCAACGCACTTGCGACTTTTCTGGTGTTGCAAGTGTCTATAGACGGTGGTGATCACTTAACATCAGGTGACCCACCTGTTCGTTTGCCTGCTATGATATAAAAAAAATGGAAAGAAGAAATGATATTGTGCTGATATTACTCTAGTGGGAGAAGATCAAGGAAAAGAATTACAGATGAATTTAGATATAATTTATAAGCGTTACATAATCTTACCGTCAATACCGGCTATGAAGGCGTAAATCGGAGAGCAGATTAGCAGGAATACGTGTAAAGGCGCCGATGTGACGCGCATTCTACGGCCCATCCATACTCTCGTGCTACATTATTATTGGCCAAACGAATCGTTCACTCATCTTCTAATTACTAGTTGTGCGTTTTTCATAGTAGTCTCACCAATTTTACATATTATTTGCTCACAATAGTTTTACCTGGAAAATAATTATTCTTTGGATTATATTGATATTTTTTATCTTGTTAAAATAAATAAATATAATATTTACTATAAAATTGTAAATTTAAATAAGTAATTTTTATTTGATTCAATAGAATAGTAACATGTCATTTGGCAAGCGATTTCATTAGAAACATAAATATTGAATCCGTATATACTCGTAAGCAAAGTAGATAAAATAGGCATGTATTTTTACCAGGTGAATGTTTGGACAGTAGCAATATTTATGGAGGACACTCTGCGCTCGATTCTCATTCTAAATCACTTAAAAAATAGATGCTTAATTTTTGACCGTACTATCTAGAAAAATAAAATACAAAATATATACTCAATCCTTTATGCGTGTATGTTAAAACACAGTGTCAATGACCGTCGGGTGAAGTGAAAGTGAAGCCGACCAACTAACAAAGCATAATTTTTCGAAGTTTGAACAAAAAAAAGTGTATATTGTCCGTTTTATCATCGAAGGATATTAATCCCGGATCGCCGCTCGCAGGTTTTGTCACCGGTAATTCAACTTAGGTTTATATAATTATTATTTTTACTTTTGAAATTTTTAAACAAACTTTACCTAAAGCTTTCTTTGTTTTTTATTAGTATTTGTTCTGATATTAAAATATTATTTTATGTGCTAAATATGACCATGAAGTGTCATATCCAAGAATACTGCGAGTGTCTAACCTTCCACCTGGTATATTTTTCGTTCAATTTTATATTAACCAGTTAGTTACCATTAACCAGTCTCAATTGATTTGTAGTAGTTTTCAGTTTAATACACGTGTTGAAGTTTTGTAAGTTATACGTACTAAATGAGTAAATATTCGAATCTAAAACTTGTGACCTTGAGTATAATTAAATTAGTTTTTATCATACAAAGTATGTGGATATAATAATTTATGCTAAGTATGGTAATTTTATACCATGTCAAAATATGTCATCGTGTTTTTAAGGTGATAACAACAAGCGGCTTTAAAACATTCATACGGACTCTAATCCGAATTAAGTATGACAAATTATACTCACACGTAGATCAGTAATATTAAATAAGTTATATTACGCTATTTTTTTTGATAAAATTTTTTTTCAAACTATCATTTTTTTTTTTTCGAATTGATTACGCTATTGGTCTGACTGTCCTTGACAGCTTCATCGGACTACAATGGCAGCCTTAGGACATTTCGTAGCTTGGCAAAATGTTCAAGGATGCCAAAGTGGCCGAACCTCGGCTTCAGAATGGATGCAACGTCGCGAATTTCTCTAAGCTAAACTAAGCTAGCTATTCAACATATAATACATGTGTGCTTCACGAATTCAGTTTCTTAAAGTCTGTTTACGATAGGAGTTAATTGCCAGGATCTCTTTATTCTTCATACGTTGACAATTGTATAACCTCAATACCACAGTGCTCATAACAGACAGTATCCCTACTAACTACCTATAAACGCTCACACCGGCACACTTACACAAAAATGCGCATCGACGAGACCCCTAAGCGGTTTTCGCGGTGCTGTCCATAGAATTCCTTTCAAAACCTCTCGTCAATGCACATGTTTGTGTGAGTGTACCGTTTCCGAGTGTTTATTCGTAGTTTCCGTACTGTCTCTCATATTTATACTGTGACAATACTGAATGTCTGGAAAGTGCAATAAAGGAATACTTCTTCTGAAATATTAAATAATATTTATTGATTTCATTCTTTACTTTATGTTTAGAAATTGTGTTCCTATCGGAGATGCTCTGACCACACACGTTATTTGAATAATACGTATAATATATTGTACTATATACATAATGGGGCTCATGACTTTTTTAATAAGAAAAATATTGTAGTGTTCAA
Source organism: Antheraea mylitta (assembly GCA_014332785.1). NCBI lineage: Eukaryota > Metazoa > Arthropoda > Insecta > Lepidoptera > Saturniidae > Antheraea > Antheraea mylitta. Next base: position 4,660,004 of record JACEII010000006.1, read on the forward strand.
TTTTAATGATCTTTCGAATTGTTTTTATTTTAAAATTATAATTCTATCATTACTATTATTTACACCAACAACCGTTTCAGCAATCTTAAGTAAATTCTCTTAACTAAAGGATCAAAATGAAACCGCCATAAAGGCAATAACGTCATTCAAAAAACCGTCCCAAAATAGTTACTAGTTAGATGAAATTATAAAAATAAATATATAATATAATAATAAATAAAAAGAAACAACCGATAGTTGCTCACAGATAACAATTTTTGACGTACACAACAAATAAAACAATTGCAAAAAAAGTTCGGCCAAGAGTCTGCAGAATAGAAGTAAAAAAAATCAGATAAATTGTATCATTCGTGCATGGCTTCTAAGAAACTAGACAATAGTTTGAAAAATATTTTACATGATATTAAGTTTCGTAAAAATAGGTTCACATATTTTAATCCAAAACAAAACATTTTTCTATTATCGTCACCATTTACCCTGAAGTAAATATAACATTGTGTATTTCTAGACAGCATTGCCTTCAAACTGCCTCGGCTAAGCTAGTCACGTTTTCCTTAATTTGGCATTTGAAGTACAAATTAAATCATGCCAGTTCAATGAAAATGGCTTAATTAGTAACTTAGCAGAGAATTATTAACTTTAACTTCATAGTATATGTTATTACAGTCTTGAAAATTTATTCGTATAATGTAATTTTCAAATAAGATATACTGAGGTACGATGATCACGAATAACATCTGAGCAATATTAATTCCGACACACATAAAAATGCTTACACATTTTACAAAGTAAATTTATGTTTTATAAAGCTACATTGGTTTGTCGCAAGCATCTGTCAGGTGTGTAATGAGTTTTTTCTCGAATTGATTACGCTATTGATCTAGCAAGGTCTTAACAGCTTCACGGGAATAATGTGTCATGAGATTAATAAACTTTCTTTTGTTTACTTTGTATAACAAAAAAAAAGTATGCAAAAGCATTGTGAATTTGTAAAGAATATGTAAGTGCGTACTTAGAGTAAAAAGGTTGAGATCCGGTGACCTAGAGTACTCTTTTGTTAAGTACAGCAAGTACAAATGTACTGAAATGAGACAAAGCTGTCCATTTTTGTGGATGAGCGTGATTGAATCGTGTTGTCACAATTGATATTATTAAACACATGAATAGATTAATTTATCACTTGATGACAACTGTAATTATGAACCTCAATCGAGACTGTTATTAGATTGTCAAATGTAAAGAGTAGAAAAACACAATTAAATATTCTGGTGTTAGTTTAATCTAAATTCTTTAAATGAATTAATACTATTAAATGAATTAAGTAAAAGAATATAAATATCAAAAGATAATATATTTTTTTAAAGTTTTATATAAAAATAAATGAAATGTTTGGAACGAAATGAAAACATAAAATTAATATTTGTTTTATATTGTAATGTAGTTATGTTTTTAAATACATATTGTTTATTAACATTTTCCCGCGACTTTTTCTGTGCGTATTCAGAACGAAAAATAATAGCTTACATATTCCTCCACGATCTAGGTTACCTCCAGACTATATTTTATTACAATCGGTTCAGTCGTGTATAGTCGAGAAATATACAAACAGAGTTAATTTCATACTTATAATGTCGGAATTTACTTTGATTTTATTCGTACATCTCGTTTTTTTTACAGACCCCGTTCTTCAGACGTACATCCGAGATCTTTATTGCGTGTTTATTTTATTTCTACAAGATTATTATACTTTATCTATGTCTATTTTATTGCCTAATTCTTTATGTTATTTTTACAGTTATTTTCTTTTTGTCAACGGCAATGACATACCTCTCAATTAAGCTAAACCTTATTAAGCGACCTTTATATGACACAAATATATTTATCATCATTGGGAATCTAACTCATTGCTTATTGACGCTTTGAGCGCGGTAAATTTTTCAACACAATCAGATTGATCGATGGGTGTCAGATTTAGTGAGTCATCTAACAATTTTCGGTACTATTTATTGGTAATTGGTGGTATGGAATGTCCAAATAAATCACGATCTGTTAAAAGAAACACATTAATCACAAGAGATAGTAAATCAGTCTAACATATTATAATAGTACACCTTTATATATTCAAGAATAGTTTTTTTTTCGAACTGACTACGCTATTAGCCTAGCAAGTTCTTAACAGCTTCACTGGACTACTGAGGCGAACGCTTAAGGCACTCAGGCGATTTTATTTTGACAACTAGCTCAAGGGTGCACGGCACACCTCGGCTTGGGCTGTTGCTTGATTCATGCAATTCGCGACCTATCTGAGCAAACCTAAGCTTAAATACATATTTATACTTATATGAGTTATTGAAACATATACGTGTACCAAGCATGTATACCTCAACAACTCTTACATGTATTTTGTGTTGGATAATTTTTCTAAACTATTTCAGTTCGATAAGAGAAAGAAACAAAACCTTCCACTTTCATATGTAAGCGTGTATGCGTACACGTGTGTGGGGTGATATGTGTAATGTTGTTGCAGTGATGTAAGATTTTGTGTCGCTGTATCGCGCGAGCAGCGCACTCAAGGGCTTCACGCCGAGGGAACGGACCTAGGCTTGAGCTGCTGCCGAGGAGAGCCCAATCCGTTTTCTGTTTCTTTGAACACGCATCACTGCTAAAGTACTGTGTTTACGATAAAACCACATTTCACTCTATCGAAAGTTATCATATTTTTAATGACGACGCTACTTAAGTACGAGAGAAGAGTAGAGAAGTAATTGGGCTTAATACATTCGGATGACTTTATAAGTCACTGTTTTTTTTAAATTAGGTTCCACGCGGACGGAGTCATGGGCACATCTAGTCCACTATAAGCCGGATGCGAGGGTACACGAATGCTTAAATTACAAAGTTATTTATATATTTAATGTCGTATTTTTTCTACTAATTTTATGACTGTATTTACTGAAACACGGCAAATTGGCGTCATTATGTTTGAAAATAAAATTAATACCTATTAATCGTTAGCCATAACGATTATATTATGTATAATGATTTATGCTGTTATGTTATTCTAAACAGTCGTGTCATATATCATTAAGTATTTGTCAATTATTCAGCTGTTAGGTAATTTATTAATTTGTACTGTATTGCTTTTTTTTTCGAAATGTCTACGCTATTGACCCAGCAAGGTCTTAACAGCTTCACCGGACTACTAAGGCGAGCGCTTAAGGCACTCAGCCGATTTTATTTTGGCAACCAGCTCAAGGGTGAACGGCACACCTCGGCTTGGCTGTTGCCTGTTGCATGCAAAATTGCGACCTATCTTAACTAACCTAGCTAACTATTCATATATGTATGAGTTGTTGAAACGTATATGTGTACCAAGCATACACGCCTCAACAACTCCTCCATATATTTATTATCGGAAAATTAAAAGTTTTCAGTTCGATGAGGGAAAAAAGTAAACCCTTCCACTTTCATGTGTAAGCGTGTAGGCGTGCATGTGTGTGGGGGTAATCGTGTAGTGTTGTAGCAGTGATGTATATTTGTGTGTCACCGTATCGCGCTAGCAACGCACTCAAGGGCTCCCTACCGAGGGATCGAACCTAGGCGTGAGCCACTGCCGTGGGAGGCCTAATCGGGTGTGCGGGAGCGAAATTATCTCCCAGACCACGGCGGCGTGATCTGTGGTTACGCGGGCGTGGGCGTGAGCACGCTCTGTTTCGAGGGACAGGCTGGTACTGATCGTTCGCTGACGTGATTAAATCAGGAGGGTCGGTAAAAATGCATCGCGGACGTCTTTTATAACGCGCAGCGTTAGGTACGGGTTCATAGTTTGCGGCGGATATCACTAACGGATTGGGATGATTCGCAGCTTTTTCAAAATAACTAATCGTAAGTGATTTTACGTACGCCCAGATAGAAGGAATCTCTAGGTCTCTATGGAGATCGACTCTCCGAATGTACCACGGAGCACCGGTCACTTTACGTAAAACACGATTTTGGAGAACCTGCAGGTTATGAAAGTTATCTTTGGACATATGCGCAAAAACGGGGCAGCTATATGTCATCACGGGACGGATACACGTCTTATACAAAGTGAGCTTGTGTCTGAGGGACATCTTACTCTTATGACAAAGCAACGGATGGAGGCGACCCAAGACCATAGCGGCTTTGTTTCGCACTCTGTCTGTATGTGAATTGAACTTTAAATGTTTATCTAATGTGACACCGAGATATTTGACCTCTTCGACCCAAGGAATATCGATTCCGTATAGCCTGATGGGCTCAAATTTATTAACGCGTTTCGTGGGATCGAAGAGTTTTGCGGCACTCTTATCGGGATTAACTTTTATGCGCCATCGACGAAACCATTCACCGAGAGTATGAACGGCTTTTTCGATGCGCTTCCTAAGAAAGTCCGACCGCCAGCCGGAAGTGTAAATAACGGTATCGTCAGCGTAACAACCTATCTCGACCCCACGAGACCGAGGTAGGTTACTGATGAACAGATTGAAGAGCGTGGGGGCGAGTATGGAGCCCTGTGGCACACCTGAGCGTATCGGGTGGGGCAGCGATAGTTCACCATCCACTCTGAAGCGGAATGTCCTATCAGTAAGATAATCGCGGATAATATGAATTAACCTATCGGGTACGCGAGATTTACATAATTTATGGATGAGCCCTCCGTGCTAGACCTTATAGAAGGCCTTGGCGATATCGAAGAAGACTGCAATTGTGCGTTTCGGTTTACGTTTCGGATCGGCGTTAAATTTAGAAAAAATGTACTCCGTGAGGCGGTGTACTTGATTCGTGCAAGAGTGTACTTTATTGCAATTTGAAACATAACCATGATAATGAAATGAATATCCGTTATTCGCATCGCGATTTTAAGTATTTTGTGAATTTCTCTCTCTTTTACATCTGTTGGGTGTTGCATAATGCTTGTTTGTTTGCACGTTACGATAATGCCGGCAGCGGCCCATCGCTTTTTTTTTTCGCAATGAAAACTCTTTTGACCTGGAAAGCTTTTTACACCTTCACCGAACTATAAGCGGCCCATCGCTGTACATATCTAGTCCATACTAATATTATAAAGAGGTAAAGTTTATGAGGTTGTAGGGGGTAAAGTCTGAATCTACTAAACCAACTTTAAAAATTATTTTACTAATGAAACGCCACATTATTTGTGAGTATCATACGCTATATATTAACCCGAAAAATTAAAAGACTTTTTTGTGGTAGTCCAATTTGCAAAGTCGGAGAAAAAACCGTCGAATGAAAATGTTTTTTACGAACGCTGCCTAGACGATGAAAGATATATGATTGAGTTCTAGAGAAAAGTTGTAGAGTTTGATAATGCCTATTACCGTTCAAAGAAGTGGGCACAGGTCAGCTAGTTGATAATTACAAAGGACTTCAACAATGTGTTATTTATTCCTTAAAATTAATTAATTATATAAATAATTGTTAGTCTTACCTAAAAGGTTTTATTTTATCGCTGTCTGTATACCCTTCGACCACGCTACTAGAGAAATACAGTGACACAGCATTCACTAGCTATCGAAACACATTAGTTTGTACCTCGCACACGTGCACATACGGTAGGCACATAAATTCAGTAAGAGGCTTTTTCTCTTTTTTGGTTGGTTAGTCTTAGCCAAAATTGCTAGACACGAAATACATATACGCGTTTGTCCAGCACATATGTAGGTACTCGCATCTGTGATATTGCAAAGCAATTGTCCAAGCCAAGGTCTGGAGATTTTGGTTACCTTGTGCTAGTTATCATGCGCTTGCCCAAAAAGCATTATATAAACAGCGGAAAGTTCATTCGAGAAAAAACCTGTATATATAAGTATTTCTTTAGGTAAACAAAAATTTGACTTTCTAGTAATACTTAAGGGCTGACGACGTCACACAGTATGACAACTTTCTCAATTAATATCTTACCAACGTAAGTTCTCTTACGAGAAATTTCTCACGATATTCATGTGATGAAACTCTTAGTTTCGCCCTTCGGATTCGTTAGTAAGTTGTAGGGCTAAATTGGCATTAATTGTGAATTGTGTTGAGGTTGCAACGCTTGATTAACATTTGTTGTGCTGTGTTCATCACGCTACTATTTATCACTCTTCATAATGATAAATTGATGCTGACTTTATTACTCCTTTGAGGCATAGTATTTTGGGATTTTATGGGTGGCATAAAATAAATTGATATGTTTGTCTCGTTTCAAAGGATTGTGTATGTTATTTATCGGCTGCCTGTTTGTATTGCTTGCAAAAATAATGCAGCATTTATGTTAAATTGCTTTAGACGCTTCTATACAAATATTATAGAACCGAAGAGTTTATTTGCTTGACTGCGTTAATTCCAGGAAGTACTGGTCTGATTAAAAAATTCTTTGAGTGTTAGATAACTCATTTATCGAGAAAGATTATAGAAGAAAGATGTAAGAAAGAAATTGTTTATTGTTGGAATAATCATACAATTAAATTAAACAATCAAATTAGACAAAAAATATATACAAATATATAAAAATAAATAAAAAATTACATACAACAATTGGCAAACCTTTTAAAGAAATGTGCAGCACAGCAGTATATAGGCTGTATATCGTCGGGTTTTTTTAAGGTTAGCCCAAAATAACTATTCCACGCGGACGAAGTCGCAAGCAGAAATTACAAGATAAATGGGGGCACATGCGTTGTATTGCGAAAATGTCGTGACGACGATACCATGTAATGAAATATATTATGTATAAAAATTTATATAACAAAATATTTTCTCGCAATCGTACGTGAGATCAGTCAACTATTGTCCTTGAGAACTGAGTTGGAATTCTAACCTTTCCTTTTGTATGGGAATATAGCAACTCGAACATGTTCAAGCATTATGTTAGGATTTTATTGACTTTTATTAGCCAGTTCTCGCAACTTCGTTTTGCGTGTTTTGTTTTTAATATTTTCTACGTCTTTTGGTCATAATTTTACCTGATTTTATACGTTATCGTTATACGATGTAGTCTGATTTTTAAGTGCCAGCTGCTGGAATACACTAACAGATGCTTGGCGACAGATTTTCAATTTGTGGGTGATAGGTAGTTAGTCAGGTTTATAACAACTCCACGATGCTAACTAAGGCTTCCTCAGAATGTTTTCTTTCACTAAGAGCGCGTCAGCTTCTTCATCAGGCTTCGACACTACGTTGATCGCGGCGGTTCCAGAACACGTTAACTATTAAACCATTATATCTTTATTGTCCCACTGAACTAACTGCTTTTCTTATTTAATTCTATTTTTGCAGTTAATCCGTAAAACATGTTACTCATTTCATGTTACGTTTGTTTAATTTTATTCACACTACTTAGCTTGAGTGGAAAAACCTAATATATTCAACTTTATTGCTTTGAAAAGCTCTCTATCTGCTAGTAAAAGTCTCATCAAAATCGGTTTGGCACTTTCGAAGATTAGTCCCAAAAACTAAAAGAATCTGTAAAATTATGTAAATCATATTATGTCAGGAAAACTTGCAAGTAAACAACAATTTAAATTACATATTTAGACAAAAATGAAAGCCATTAGGCTGCCTTTATAATACCCCATTAAGCTGTTTGTTTCATTTTCTTTAAATATAATATGATACATATATTATGGCATTAACATGGTGTGAATTAATAACAACTAAATCACCTAAAACTTTACACAAATTGAAGATTGCCCAGGCTTAATATTTATGACAATATTTTGCCAAATACGAACACAGAAACATATGACTAAGAATTCATATTCGATAATTTATCGATCATTCAACTCACCTCTAGTTCCCACTAAATAATCGACTACGGCCTTAATATATGTAGTTGTGATAAATTCTTCTATGGACATAAAGCAATATTTTTTTTAATATCGTAGTATTAATATAGAAAACTATTGAGGCTTCAACACTCCTTTGCCATCAGAAGGGTAATAAATAACTTTGTTATGATGTTAGAAAATTGCCGAGTGTGATTTCGCATAACGATCCTACACACAGCGATTTAGCAGAACAGCCGTGGGTGGAATGTGGTTTGACTTGTCAATATTACAATAAATTCTCTGACGTAAAACTGGGTTTAAAATTGTGTAAAATTAATGTCTTTTTTGGGATATTAGTTTTGTTCGTTTTAATATTTTAGTTACAAATTAAATTTTAATATTTTATTTCTATATAATTTGAAAGTGGAAGAGCCACGCTGAAGCTGTAATTGGTTTCAGCATGAATGGGTCGGCTCGCCCGGGGTTGTACCATACGACACACAGAAACAGCGACGTGAAGTAACAGTGCTTGCATTGTTGCGTTTCGTTGGGTCAGTGAGAGTGTCGGAGGCCCACCTCCCCTATACCTTCCCTCCCTCCCCCTTTACCCTTATACCTCCCCCGTCCCTACCAACACAGGCTGGTAACGCACTTGAGACTCCTTTGGTGTTGCTGGTGATTATGGACTGTAGTGATCATTTAACATCAGGTGACCCACCTGTTCGTTTGCCACCTACGATAAATAAAAAAAATGATGTGTATGTATTTTAAAGTAATGATGGGTCATTGGTAGCTTGAATGGATACCGCGTTGCTTGTTCATCGATCTAGGTTCCTATTCTTCAGTGAGTTTGAGCTTTGAATGAAGGAAAAACATTGTGATCCACATTATGATGGATAGATTTTTTTATTTCTCTGGCTAGTTATGATTGTCAATTTGAAAATCTGTCATAATCACCTATACTTTGAAACCGTATCATCTTCTAAGTTCAACGTATTTTAGGCTAGTTTGTCATTTAATATGAGTTTATAGACAAACGCTAGTTTTTACTCGTGGCTTCGGTAACGTTGATGTAAATTCGATCTATGTTTAAGGAACAGCACTGGCACATAGCTGACCTCATGAAAGTAATTTAGGCAATTTTAATTTATACTAGCTGTTAACCGTGGCTTCGCCCACAGTGCTTTCTCCAATTCGGTTAGTCCTATTTTCGCAGGACTATCACTGGTAGATAGTGAACCTTATAAAAAGTAATTGAGGTTATTCTATTTTAGGCTAGCAGTTACCCGCGACTTTGTCTGCATTAGCAAGATTTCAAATCATTCTTTATTATTAATTCAAGAAATAATTATCAGCATATTGTTTGCAATTCGACAATTCGATATTACAATAAGATTTTAAACCATAAACGTAATATGTAAAGAGTTCCATAATAAAATTTCTTGCAGAACAGACAAGCGTTTATATTTTGTATAGTCACAAAATCTTAATTACAAGTATTATAGCAATATATATTAAGTGAACCTGATTAGGCCTCCCACGGCAGCGGCTCAAGCCTAGGTTCGTTCCCTCGGTAGGGAACCCTTGAGTGCGTTGCTTGCGCGATACGGTGACACACAAATATACATTACTGCTACAACACTACACGATCACCCCCACACACGTGCACGCCTACACGCTTACACATGAAAGTGGAAGGGTTTACTTTTTCCCCCTTATCGAACTGAAAAACTCTCAATTTTCCGATAATAAATATATGGAAGAGTTGTTGAGGCGTGTATGCTTGGTACACATATACGTTTCAACAACTCATACACATATGAATAGTTAGCTAGGTTAGCTAAGATAGGTCGCGATTTTGCATGCAACAGGCAATAGCAAAGCCGAGGTGTGCCGTGCACCCTTGAGCTGGTTGCCATAATAAAATCGGCTGAGTGCCTTAAGCGCTCGCCTTAGTAGACCGATGAAGCTGTTAAGACTTTAAAAAAATTAAATGTCTTTATAATAATATTTGAAGTTATTGTTTAATTAGTTCGTAATACAGTGTAATCAAGTACTGAGATAGTTACATGGTGGGTTAAGGCTCCAAATATGTTGCTGATGATAAACCTCATTTAATACACTGTTAGTATTTAGATATCTAATGTATACGCTACATGTTACTTTAAGTGGCGTGCGAGTTGTACTTACAATTGTTTTAAAGAGCATTTCTATAATTATTCGAGGTCTCACATTTTATATTATTTACTACCATTTTTAAAAACGCAGCTACGCCTGCGGGTAAAACTAGTATTCTATATTGGCATTTAGCAACTAACTCATAGACGTTATTAGGTATGCAAATTTTATACACTTTTAGGTCGATGACCTTTAAAATAAAATTACAAAATGGCAGGCCACAAAATATTATCTGCGTTATGATTATTTATGTACACCACAATAGTGGTGTAGTGGTAGTTAGTATTTAGGACAGCGTGTTAGTAATGTAGTTTGAAAATTTACAGTGTGGCTGGACTTTTGATGAAGGAAATGAGCAATAACTTCTACTAATACCCAACTAAGTAGCTACTACATTCAAGTTGCCTGTCAACAAGTACTTGCATTTCAGCCAGTTCTCTGGCAACGTTATCACATCATCAGCTGAAATCGTAGTCATAACTATGCCGGGTGTTAGGTTAGTCACTTACAGATCTAAGAGATGATAATTCATGGTCACATTTAACATATAAAACAATAGCATCAAAACAATTATCAATAAACAACAAAGAGAACCAAGCTAAAGTTTGTTCTAAGACTTTCAAAAGTATAACACAAATGCAATAAGTCTAGGCGTAATGACCGGTGCCTAAAGCTGTAAGGGTGACTTGGAGTTAATAACCTCCAATAATAACACGGGCAATCAACCCTTTTATTCTGTTCATGACGTTTCCACGTTCACTTTCAAGTGAAAGTCAGGTCTACCGCTGGTCATTGACACTGTGTTTTAACATAAACACATAGAGGATTGCTTATAATATTTGTATTTTTCTAGATAATTAGGTGAAATATTAAGCACATATTTATTGAAATGATATAGAACGAGAATCAAGTGCAGAATATCCTCCATAAATATTGCTATTGTCTAAACTTCCAGCCTGTATAGTAAAGTAAACAAGAAATTTTTTGCAAAAAATAAAACAAGACTTCAAAAAAACTTTACTCATAAACTCAGAAATCTCAGTATAAAGTTTCTTGTAAATTACTTACATAGTGATCTCTAAACAGAATCGAGGTCATAGAAAGTTCATACATAAACACTCAAGAAAAACACGGACCTTGAGTTTTTGACTCTTTTCTATAACTATTACTTTCAAGTGTTTTACCGTTTCTTAATTGCTTCTATCTCATTGCTTTGCAGTTTGCAGTGGCGGATTGTACTCTACATTCATATTTCAATATGATCTTAACTCGTATTTATTGAAGACTAGCTGTGTCCGCGACTTCATCCGCGCGGAAAATGATTTAAAAAACAGTGATCAATAAAGTCATCTGACTGTATTAAGTCCATTTACTTATCTACTTTTCACCCGTACTTACGCCGCGTCGTCATTCAAATTAAAATATTTTTTGATAGCGTGAACCGATTTTAATAGAATAAAAACTAAGTTATTCTTAAAGATATGCTTTATGATTTTTCATAGAGACAGACAGGTAAACAGACAGACAAACATTTCTAAAAATGATTGAAACGTATTTTATCACTTCTTCCTGACACCTGCAATAATTTTTTTCATGAAAATCTTATTATATGTATATATATGGTGTTAGATATAGTAGACCGGTGACGCTGTAAAGACCTTGCCAGGTCAATAGCGTAGTCAGTGCGAATAAAAAAGATTTAGATATCATTATGCGAAGCCAAAAATACTTGACGAAAATAACCGATATGATTACAACACACTTTTTGTATTAGGATATTAAGCAGTAAGTTAATGGTAAAGTAAATCTAATTACATGCTTTTCTTATCTATTTTTGTTTTCGAATTGACTACGCTATTGGCCTTGCAAAGCCTTTACAGCTTCACCGGACTTCGGTGCTATTCTTTTACAAAAGGTCTTAGACACAACTGAGCTATTATACCTGTAACACATACATACATATTTCAAGGAAGGTTTTAATTATTTTTTAATAGAAAATTTGAGTAGGGTCTGCAATACTAAAGCGTTTCTTATATTACGTTGATGACAAACAATTTGTAAAAACAAAGCACAGCGCTTCGTCATGTTAAAAAATAACAGAGCTGCTCTTTGACTTATACTGAGTCAGCAAAGTCATTTGTTATAATAACGAGTTATGCAGTGCACGAATTATCTTTAATGTCTGCAATCAAATTATAGGTAGTGACATTTGTCAAAATTAATTTCGATCATTCGTTTTTGTTATTGAAATAAATCTTTCTATTGCTGTTTGATATACCGTAAGTTCACGGTAAAGGATCAGGATTTAGACACATTTCAAAAGCGATAAAGTTATATGGTAAATATATACAAGAGATTTCATATGCAAAGCCTAAAATGGGGTCCAGTCTATTAGCATATGTTGGCGGTTCTTGCGAAAACGCTATGTTCTTTCGAAAGCGATTATCTTCTTTGTTGTTTTGACCTATAGAATTGCCTAATTCTTGTTTGAAATGATTTTATAAAGTGAAATCTTAGTAACTGAAACCCATTGCGCTTCCGCCTGGAGTTAACTAAAAATGTAACATAAACGTATATAGTTGAGTATTTTCGTCGAACTATCAGGTTATTAATTTAAAATCATCCAGTTGTAAGGTTAGTCGAGTCAAACGCTGATATACTAAATGTACATATCTCATCTTTGCCAGTATTATAGAATGTAGCTACTAAAATATCTTGTAAAAATACAGATTATATAAACTTTTCAAAGATTCTGTGTTCTAGTAATGGAGTTATCGATATATGAACGAAAGGAAAAAATAGTTTCTAGTCGATTGTAGAAGTTTTCGACATATCCGGTGTTATTACAAAAAAGTTAAACACGTTTTGAACGCTTGCTTTAAAAAGATCTCTCGGTGATTGGTCGCTGTCTTGCTCTTTTGTTTCGCTTTGGTTAAGTTAGGTTACACTTGTGAAAAAAGGATAACGCGATCTTACTCTGGGCGAGCGCGGTGAACTTTGTACGAAACCTTTTTTAAAGCATTTAACTTTTTTGTAATAACAACGATCGAGTTTTGTTTTTAACCGAGGTTTATGCGAGGTGTGTTTGTGTAGTATTTGTGTCCGAACTCGTGTGAAACGGCTGGACTGATTTTTATGAATATATATTTGAATGTGTAATATATACGTAAAATGTATAACATTTGGTAGGTGGTTAATTATATTTTAGGTGTAGGTGATCAGGGTGTCCGTATCTAGAATTTTCTTTTTCAATTCTTTTGACAATACTTTTTTTTATTGGCACGAAAAAATGTTTATAACCATAAATTTTCATCTTCCTAACTCCACCCACCCATTATAAGTGGTTTTAGTATTTTTATAATATTCAAATGATCCAACGATCTTTCGTATTACAATCAAATGGAAATTATTAATGTTACTGAATTACAGATGGCGCTACCTCCACCTCATCGAGATTAAATCTCGTTCTTACATGTGTTTGAGTCCGTCCCTGAATTGTTTGGTTTCACAATTAGAAACGGTAGGAGTCACGGTAATCAGGTTCTTGGTTTTTAAGATTTTTCGAATTTCGATATAAAATTGGAACCAGTACGTAACCGATTTCACAAAGACGAAGTAGCGCGGTCCAGCTAGTAATAAATTAATAAGTTTTTAGATTGAAGTGCACGCGACACGACAAGCTGTCAAATGTCTATATCTTAATTAGCATAGATTAACCAACCACAGATGGAAGATATTATTTATAACTGCTTTTTACTTATACACTGAGAAATATTAACCGGGTTATAAATAATAAAGGAACGGTGTCGTTTCTCGTAGTTTTACGTATCTACTCATTGGTTTGTTAAATGCATAAATTCCATTCCGTGAGCACGTTGAACAAGTTTTATCAATTAGCTATATAGCGTGTTTTGACGCTACTATCTAAAAGATGCAATATATTTTATTACACTTGATTTGTTGACGTAATGCCATTCATAATTATATGTTTGAGATGATATTATTTTAGTTTTGTAGGCGCTTTTCCCACGCCGCGACGCGACCTTTATTTTTGTTAATGCAGACGATCTAAAAACAATATGCAACCGATTTAATTTCAACAACCAATTTTGAACTTTACGCTTGATTGTAACTAGGCCTATATTTTATTATATATTTTTTAATAAATGAGTACAAACAACTTGTTTAGTCAGATGATAGAAACTTTTCAATACATTCATACGAATATTAGCTAACTGAAATAATAGTTTCTGCCTAAAAGATGAAGATTTATATTTTAATGAAATACTTATATAAATATGTATGTTTCTATATCTGAGATCGATAGAGTTCAGCATCGTTTGAATAAGTTTTTTTTTCCTACAGGGTAAAGGTCTTCACTAGGTGGTGTTACAATGGTATTATATTGTTGTTAAGTTTTATATAACGCTTGATTCTGTCTGCAACTTCGTCTGCGTGGAATAGTTACTTTAGGCTAACGCTAAAACGCAGCAGAAGCTCTCAAAAGGAAAAAAAATTTTTGAAACATTTTTCATCTCTCCTTTGCTACTATTGGCCTTCGGGTGCTGATATATAGCCTACAACCTTCCTCGATAAATGAGCTTTATGAAACTGAAAGAATTATCAAATCGGACCAGTAGTTCCTGAGATGACTCCCTACAACGTCACAAACTTTATCACTTTATAATATTAGTGTGGATTGTAACAAAGACGCGTATAGTTTCCAGTATTCTAATGTAAGATAAGAAATGTTAACATTGTGTTTTGCTGATCATTGAAAGTTGACAAGTGTCCTAAGGTCTAATTGAATTGAAAACCTGCTTTTTGAAATCAGTTTCAAACCGTGCGGTGCCGCGAGCAGAGCTAGTATCAGATAAATTATGTTTATTTTATAAAAAATTATTAATTTAATGTTATAAATTGATATCATTAATAATTAATCGTTTTTACTATAATAATTGATAGTACAGACAGTGAAAGATAATCCATTATCACTGAACTATTTCCAATATTTGTAATTTAATAGATCAAGTATCTGTTCAGTACTATAAATCAGTATCGAATGGACGGGTACCAAATTAATCTTTGTCTACGCCACTCGCCAGATTTTATTACTACAAAACTACGATTGATTTTTAATTTAAATAATTTTCAATGTAAGGAAGTAACAAATTAAAGCTTCAGTATCGTTAGTGTCATCTACCAGCTAATTCGAAATTTAAATGACACTGGAGATATTATTAACAACTCTTTGTTATAAAGTAAATAAAATATAGGAAAGTACGAACATATTAATTTACGAAATGACGAGTTAAAATATTTATGATCTAATAAAAATTTTGGTTATGTTTATCTAACCGGATGGTACAGAAACGTGACGCCATATTGCCGTAACGGACTTCCGTTGCATTGTCGTCCAGTTACCTCCTAGTTCCAACTAAAGAAGTTTTACTTCAAAAAGAATCATTCAAATTGACTAAGATGTCAATAAATAGAATAATAAATAGATATAATAAAATGTAAAAAATTAATCAACGTTTTTAATTCATTTCTGAATTATATGTATACTAAAATAGTAACCGATTCTGACTGTGTTTTTTTGGTTTTTTTTTTGTTCGTCGTTTCATCTGATGAAGTGAAGTTCTACGATTGTAAACACTTTAAGGTAGTAAAGTCACGTTAAAGCTGTTAAAGCTATTATTGGTTTCATCATGAATGGGTCGGCTCGCCCGGGGTACTACCAACCGACCCATACAAAACACCGACGTGAAGTAAAAATGCTTGCATTGTTGCGTTTCGTTCGGTTAGTGAGAATGCCGGAGACCCAGCTCTCCTCACTACCCACTCTCCTCTTGCCTTCCCCCTCCCCAATATAGTCTAGCAACGCGACTGGTGTTGCAAGTGATTATGGACGGTGGTGATCACATAACAACTTACATCGGGTGACCCATCTGTTCATTTGCCACCTATGATATAAAAAAAAAACAATAGATTTAATTTTTTTCTATCTCTAAAAGTCATGTTTCCATATTTCATTTAAATGTATCCGAAATTTATCACTATATTTTTTTGAACACAATTGATATTTTTAATTTATTTCAAAAAGGAGGAAGTTCTCAATCGGCGTTTTTCTGTTTGTTGCCTCTAAACTTCGTTATTTATAAAACCGATTAGGATTTTTTATTTTTTCGAAAGGGTTTCCAAGGTTTCCCTTAGCATTGGCATTGAACCTTGGATTTCACAGTTTGAGATATAGGCAGGTAACGACGGTCGAGTAAGTTGTCGTGTATTCTTTTGGATCATATTTTTGTAAATCGCTTTTATTATTTGGAATTCTTTATATAATTTTTAACTTTTAACAACAATTTTATCTGATATTAACTGAGGATGCGGTCAAAGTTGGTAAACATACAAAAACTATAGGTGCTAGGCGAAATAATTTCAATATAAAGGTAGAATTAGCCCGGCGAGCTTAGAAATGCCGAAACACCATCATATAAATGGTTTCATTGCCATTTCCTTCTTCAGCCAAAACATTCGCTCATTGGCAACGATTGAATTTTTTTTTCGATCTGTCTACGGTATTGACCTAGCAAGGTCTTAACAGCTTCACCGGACTACGAGCAACGATTAAAATCTATGTCGATCGATGCAGTATTCAAATATACCTACTATATACTTCAGGAGGTGCTAGAGCGACGCTGAAGCTATAACTCGTTTCAGCATGAGTGTGTCGGCTCGTCTGGGGTAGTACCACTCTCTCAAAGAAAACCGACGTGAAATAACAGTGCTTGCATTGTTCCGTTTCGTTCGGTCAGTGAGAGGGCCGGAGGCCCACCTCTCCTATCTGCCTTCCCTTCCTCACCCTTCCCTGCCCATTCCCAACCAACACAGGCTGACAACGCACATGCGACTTTTCTGGGGTTGCTAGTGTCTATGGACGGCGGGGATCGCTTAACATCAAAGATATAAAAAAAATACCACTCAGCCACTAAAACTTTGATTTTTTGTTAGGCAAAAAAAATGACTTCTGTTGTGATTGTTTTGCTGCAAATATTTGTTTTTTTTACTTCATGTGTTTTTTTCCAGTTCAAGTTTTACTCCGATCAATTAAGAAATGTTGAAAGAAACAAACAGATAGAGGTACTTTTGCATTCGCAATATTACTGATAATAAACTGATTTGTCTTAGGTTCTTTCCCCACAATAAACAAATTATGTGCAATCTTTGAGGTACAAAATTAAAAAAAAAGTTGATTAAGCCAACTTTATTATCAAAAAATACTAAAGAAACAAAGAGGCAATGAAAGGTCAAAAAGAACTAATTAGTAACATTAAATTAATTAAATGCTATAAAGAATATTACTATATGCGCTACCTAATTATTTATTTGAAGTCGGTGCCAACCCAAACGCCAAGTTTGTAGTAGGTAGAAAAATACACGTCGCGGGACGCAAGAATAAACCTAAACTTTTTACTTAGATGCTATGAATTTGGATTACGAAAAGAGGGTCATAATCAGATAACTGGTGTATACCCCTTTCGGGGTTAAAATATTTTCTTCACCTTTATATGAAGACCCCGAAGTATAACCAAATTGAATTGAAGTTTTTTTTTAATATTGTTGATTTTGTCAATAAATAGTTTTTAAACAAATCTATCAAAAATTTTTGAAAACAAAAAATAATTTTAATAATAAAAATCACGAAATATAATTAATTACGTATATGGGCGCGCGATCGTGCTGCCATTTGGTTTCAATGTAAGTAAGTAACAAATTAAAGCTTCAGTATCGTTAGTGTCATCTACCAGCTAATTCGAAACTTAAATAACACAGGAGATATTATTAGCAACTCTTTGTTACAAAGTAAATAAAATAAAGGAAAGTACGAACATATTACTTTACGAAACGACGAATTAAATTATTTATGATCTAATAAAAATTTTGGTTATGTTTATCTAACCGAATGGTACAGAAACGTGACGCCGTATTGCCGTAACGGACTTCCGTTGCATTGTCGTCCAGTTACCTCCTAGTTCCAACTAAAGAAGTTTTACTTCAAAAAGAATCATCCAAATTGACTAAGATATCAATAAATATACAAAGGAAAAAACCTACAGACGACCATAATTAACGTCTTCCTATTTTGAAATAAATTATAAAGAGAAAGTACTCTTTTCTAATTGTAATAAATTCTTCCTCATTACCGACCTAAAATCCCGCAGGGTGTTAACAATTGCTTAAATTTATATTGATGAATACAGTACTGTTTACAATTATTATTAAAACAAACTATTGCTTACATGATTGACAGGTTTCGTGTAGTTGTTAATGGAAATTCCCTAGCGAAGTGGGTTGGGGTCATATGGTTGAATTCGTTGTTTACGTTTATGGTTTTTGGTCAGCTATATTATATATGCTACTCGCACAATTATTTGTACAATTTAGAGGTACACTGACCTCTGTGATCTTATAGATATTACTGTCTCTCTTATTATGTGTTCTGCTTAATAATATTTAAGGAAGAATTGAAGTACTTTTCCTGCTCGGTACAATCTTCAGAATGATTGAACTGATTGAATCGCGATTTTTTTGGCAGATATGGAACTCTTCAAAGTGTAATATAAGCTACATATCATTACACTCTTTATATAAAAACAGTATTTACAAAAAATACATTTTTTTCTTTATTTGTTAATGGGGTTTGGTCATTACGATTGAAAAATAAAACGCAAGCCATAATAAATCTAGACAGAAAATGTTCCATAATATCATAACACTATTCTGACAAGAACGACGTCACGAGCACCAGTTAGTATTAAATAGTATAATGACGTCAGATTAAAATTTTGAATTTTTCCAACTAATATTGAACAAAAGTGTACTACTGTATATGATGGGTATTCTTGCGTAATTTACTTATTGCTGATGTATAATTTAGGTTAGTGGAACTAGTTGTATACTACAGTATTTTATAGAAGTTAGTAGTTTGATTAAGATACTTTCTGCTACCATCCACCGAGAGGACAAAACTGCGATGTTATATAAAAACTTTAATTAGTAAACGAGGGATATGGACCCACGTCATCAACGTGGCAGACGGGCATATTGTCCTGTAAGCTTTGCAACCTTACGTAACATTATGTAATAAAAAAAATTGGACAAGTAAAAAATACCATTCACATTTTAAAAGGGTTAACGAAATATTCAGTTGCTATATTTAATATGTTTTTTATATTTCAAACCGGAGTTTTTGCCGGAATTTTATTCTAATATTTAGTGACTTTTATATTTTATTTATAACTAGCTGACCCGTGCAACTTCGTTTGCACCAAATTGGTTATCACGCGAAAAAATTGTTTCTTTTTTTTTATCGTAGCACGGCAATATGCCTGCACTATGCCTGATGGTAAGCACAGTACAATCCAAAAACAATAGCGACCACCGAGTGACACACTATCCATCGCTGGTCGCCACTATCATGCCGGCCTACAAAAAGCTGGATATGCACAGGCTGATCCCGAAACGCGACGCGCAGAAGCGAATCACTATTACGGATTTTTTCGTCATGTACATGGTGGTTGTGACCCAGTCAGGCTGTAAAGCCCTACCACCCCGCAAATAAAACTGATACCCGATTGCAGCCACAACTACCGTTTCCAATTGTGAATCCAGACTATCCACGGATTCACTTAAACATATACCCAGATTACATGTATTCATTTTTTAAATAAACCTAGTACCCATTCGTAGCGTCATCTACCAGGATCAATTAAAATAAAAACTAACCTACATAAAACTGAATAAACATCTCTACCACTTACTTTATCATAACTATCTTCGACTTGTATTAAAACCTTTTTATACTCCATTGTATTAAAGAAAAATATATGAACACCGTATCGAAGCGTCAAACATCCCGCCGAAAACGTCAAATGTCACTTGCTTGAAACTATTGTCTAAGAGTTATAAACTGTTTCAAAAACGTTATTGAAATATATTTTTATAAATAATCTCTGTACCACTCACAACATAGTACCTATCACCTTCAAACCAAGCCAGTTTTATACATCAGGTTCAATCCCTCGGTAAGGATCCCTTGAGTGCGTTGCGCGATACGGTGACACACAAATATACATCTCTGCTACAACACTACACGATCACCCCCACACACGTGAAACACATGAAACACTGAATGATGATGAATGAAACATGTTACACATGAAAGTGGAAGGGTTTACTTTTTTCCTTATCGAACTAAAAAACTCTCAATTTTCCGATAATAAATATATGCAAGAGTTGTTGAGGCATGTATGCTTGGTATACATATACGTTTCAACAACTCATACATATATGAATAGTTAGCTAGATTAGTTAAGATAGGTCGCGATTTTGCATGCAAAAGGCAACAGCCAAGCCGAGGTGTGCCGTGTACCCTTGAACTGGTTGCCTAAATAAAATCGGCTGAGTGCCTTAAGCGCTCGTCTTAGTAGTCCGGTAACTTATATACGTATATAAGTTATTGAAACATGCATGTGTACCAAGCATGCGTGCCTCAACAACTTCTATATGTATTTTGTGTAGGAAAAAATCCTCTAAACTATGTAGGATAGGATAACGAAAAATAAGGGTAGAACTCTTGTGTACCACTGTATCGCGTGAGCAGCGTACTCAAGGGCTCCACGCCCAGGGAACAGATCTAGGCTTGAGCCGTTGCCGAGAAGGGCCTAATTTGGTGTACGGGAGCGAAATTTAGTCCCAGACCACGGCGGCGTGATCTGCGGTTATGCGGGCGTGGGTGAGAACACGCTCTGTTTGAAGAGACAGGCTGGTACTGATCGTTCGCTGACGTGATTGAATCAGGAGGGTCGGTAAAAATGTGTCGCGGTCGTCTTCTATACTGCGCAGCGTTGGGTACGGGTTCATCGTTCGCGGCGGATACCACTAACGGGCTGGGATGATTCGCGGCTTTTTCGAAATAACTACCTGTAAGTGATTTTATATACGCTCAGACAGAAAGCATCTCCAGGTCCTGTGGAGATCCTTATTCCGGACGTACCATGGGGCACCGGTGATTTTACGTAGGGCTCAGTTCTGGAGAACCTGCAACTTTTGAATACGATTTTGCGCATGTGCAAAGATCGAACAACTGTACGTCATAATCTGACGGATGCAAGTTTTGTATAAAGTGAGTTTGTCTGGGGGATATTTTACTCTTATGACAAAGCAAATGATAGAAACGACCTAAGACCATACGGCTTTGTTTCGCACTCTTTCTGTGTGTGAATCGAAATTTAAGTGTTTATCTAAAGTAACACCATGATATTTCACCTCGCCGGCCCAAGGTATTTTGGCTTTGTATAGCCTGATGGTCGACGACGCATATATTTGAGATGGCGTCAATCCCAAGTCATACGTTTACGTTTATCGTTGTATATGGTGGTCAATAATGTTTAATAAAATGAAATTGGTTCTTTGCTATGAAAAAAAATAATTGATTTGAAATTTATTATTGGAACGAAGTTCCTTACGGCAGGCTTGGAGGAGATAGAGATTTTGCTGCTCGACCGAACTGAAAAAAATGTGATAGTAAAACTGTAACGAAAAGTGCATGGAATAAAACAGTTAAATGAGACGTGCGCAGGCGCGACAGTCGTATACATAAGCGAGTAGTGTATAATATCTTTCTCTTTCTCCTTTTTTGTAATTATTTCTATTTCTATGTAATTTTATGTTGTCAAACAAAAATAAAGAGACATATTTTGTTATTTTAATTGATAATTTGAATTACGATTACATAAAATTGAGCACGATTTTTTTTTCCAAATAGTGTCGATTCTACATTAGCCGAAAGAACTTCGTTCCTACCTGGTGTCCCACGACACCACATTCTTTTTTTTATTTATAAAATATATCAGCGGGTATATATATGATTGTTTATAAAAAATGTGTCTGAATGTTTAATTGCGTTTAAAAGTTACTGAAAAAAATGTTCCTAAACTTATTATTGATTAATCATAAATCAAAATGCCTATTAAAAATACAACGTTAACCCGCTACCAAGTGTCCTAAATTCTGTCTATTGATATATTGATAATTTCTGTAGGTGGTAGAGCCACGCTGAAGCTATTACTGGTTTCAGCATGAATGGGTCGGCTCGTTCGGGCTAATACTGCCAGAATACTTACAGAAAACTGACGTCAAATAACAGTGCTTGCATTGTAATGTTTCGTTCGGTCAGTGAGAGTGCCGGAGGTTCCCTTACACTCCCCCATATACAGGTTGGAAACGCACTTACAAATCCCCTGGTGTTGCTAGTGTCTATAGACGGTGGTGGTCACTAAACATCACGTGACCCACCTGTTCGTTTGCCTCTTATGATATAAAAAAAATATATTGATGTATTAAAGAACCAGGTATTCTAAAATTCTTGTTCTTTTAACGTTGCCGGCTCTTGTACTAAGGTGTCGCAAAAAAGTCTAGTTACGTTAACTGCAAATTTTTGTTTTTCGTTATTCTGGAGAACTCATTGCGTTTTATGGGACAAAGAGTATCCTGGATGTAGTCTTCTAATATTAGTTATCACCGTGTCAAATTTCGTTAAAATTGGTTCAGTACTTTCAGAGTAATTCGGGTTTATATTCTAGACTTTAATCCTTTATCCTGGAGAACCCTTTGCGTTTTATGAGACAAAAAGTATATTTGATGTAATCTCGTAATATTAGTTATCACTATGTCAAGTTTCATCAAGATTGGTTCAGTACTTTCAGAGTGATGCGTGTGCATAGGGACAGACAGACAGACAGACAAAAATTGTAAAAAGATTATTTTTGGCTTCTATATCGATAACATAGTCTATCCTGATTAAAATTTTCAAAAAATATTTAATGTACAGATTTCGACTTGTTACAGTTTTATTATAGTATAGATATTGTGTTATTTGATTCTATATTTTGTGATATTTGTACGCAGTTAGTTCGGTTATTGTGCATAAACGAAGTGGATGGATTGTGAAATGCGACGAAAACTCCTTAGAAAATTCTAACAAGGGCCCACCATCGTGTAAGAATATTGAACCTATCACAACAGTGCAACAAAAACTCCTCAGAAAGTT